>CM033030.1:492500-635000 GCA_019207045.1 Branchiostoma floridae x Branchiostoma belcheri | reverse complement strand
AATAAGGAGGTCGTTTTAATTCAATGTTTATTTTCTTGTTATCAGATATGAGACATGTTAAGAGGAAGAACTAATTGAACAGTAAACAGTTGGTGTAAGGAGTAACACATACAGCTCCTTTCTGTCATTAGCTCACTCCGTGACCCAGAATGCTGTAATGTCTTGTAAACAGTTGATAATTAAATCTTTATACATCGGCATCATATGTCGGATTACTATATACAAACGAAAGTATTCACAAATTAACCCTTGTCATTAACCCTTTAACTACTGAGGCAGCCTTTTGACACAGACTGTGTACTGGTTACAAAACAATATATTGTAGTTTTCTGTTAGATTATCAGTAATGTCTCTTTACAATGCAGTAGGGACAAGCCTTAAAAGAACTTTTTAGAAACTTGACATTCAAGTAGTTTTCTGCAGTCAGGTTTTTCTTGCAGTCAGGTTTTTCTTAAACATATCCCAAAGTCATAATGATTTAGTCAAAATTCCTCTAGTCTGGCTGTTCCTGGCAAAGCATAATGTTCTACTGCACTACCCCCTGCACTAAACCCCCCTTCTTGGGTTCCCAGTTAGCTCATATTATAGATGCTGCATGTATAGTGCTGGTATACAAAACATGTACGATAATAGTTCTGATCAAATGTTATTTCCTTCATGTCATCAATCATGTCTTCAATCTAACTCATGGAACATGAATAATCTGCTGTACCTGCACCTGGGCAAACATGTTGTACTGCACCCCTCTGGTGCCTAGTGGGCTCCTGTGATACCAACACCTCCAGCTTCTACTGATCCAATGTCTTATTATTACAAACTCCTTCAAGAACCTCCAGACCTGCCACGCCACCCGACCCCATTCTGTCACACTCCTTAAAGAAGATGTAGCAAGGTCTTCAGGTACAGACAAGTCTTGGTCAGAACCACAAGTCTTCAGCGGTTATACAATGTAGGGCAGACTCTCCCATGTACAACTCTCACCAACCTCAACCTTACGCTGTCTAACACAACAGTAACTGTTGCAGATATCAGGACTAGTCCATGTAGCTATATGGGGAGGGGTGAGAAATTATATGAGAAATTTTGTACACAATATATCAGAGGAACTGCTTTCAAAGGTACTGATTCTCGGGCTGCTCAGTTCGGAAAAATTGTATAAATGTGCTTGAAAGTCATAATGTCAGTCTCCTATACGTCATTTGATGTAATAATTGTAACCTTTATAAATTATAGCACTTTGAAGGCGTTTTTTGGCTTCAAATATACCTATTGTTTATACATGTAGGTTAAGGCAGTCGGGAGAAGTTATAGTAAATTAAAGAAAAATATTGTTGACTTTTAATTCCTTGAACATTATCTTTTCCTTTTTACATATAGGCTATACCCATGCATAGCAGGTGTATTTTCCCATTAGAAGCTTCTCTAAAGCCTTTTGGGGAGCTTCTTGTGGAAATTAAGCACTTTCACTTACTAGTACTAAGTGAACCCACAACAAGAGGAACTGGTGTTTATTCCCAAGAAATTTCTCTAAATCCATTTGGGGAGCTTCTTGTAAGAATAAGGCAGTTTCACTTTCTGTGTTGATGTGTGCCTACTATTCGTGGTTGGGCTAATGTATTTACTGACCGGCCGACTCCCCCAGCGTACTATTGACACTACACCGTGTATGCACACATGTGATACGGATGGGCACATTGCTTCTATACGCACGGGGGAGAGATAGTATTAGATACATACATGTGTGATATTGATGAGCATATACATGTATCTTCTACAATGTATATGCACAAGTGTGGTCTTGAATGTCATATACACACACATGCGATACTGTATGATACACATACATGCCCAGATGGGATACTGTTACAGCCAAATGTCCACGTGTTAGGTATTACACTGTGAGAGATGACACCATTGAGTAGTGATTACATGTAGTCTAGCACCTGGACTGTGATATTGAGGGTGTCTATCTACATATACAGACCCCCTGGAAAGTGTAATAAGAAATCTTCCCCCTCCCAGGACCAGATTTAGGGCCTGTGTTCTACTTTATAAACCCTACCAGACTGGACATCTGGACCAGGTGTTAGGAGCGGTATCAAATTCCACAAGTCAGAAATCTGGACTTGAATATCTACTAGTATTTATTTGATTTATCAAACATAGGGGTAATAAGTAATTGATGCATCTCAAAATAAACACTTAGTCTATCAACTGCAAATGGATAATTACAGGGATTTTCACATCAATAGTCACAACAATCATCATCATCATCATCAACAACAATCATATCAATTATAATTAAACCTGAAATTGACCAATCAACTACAAAGACACGTGTAACAAACAACTTCCAACTTCCAGGACAAGTCATGTATAAAACAAGTAAACCAGTTATTGACCAATCAAACAGAGGGACACAAAGGCCAATGTGGACCTTTCACTACCAGTAGAAGACTGTAAAAAGTTTCTTCAAGGTCACCTCTAACCACCCATCACCACTTCCTTGAGATGTCTTCTTTTCTCACATCTTTAAGAAGCGCTGGGGCCTGACCCTCGTGACCCGACCCTTACTCCTTTACTTTCACTGTTTGGCTCCAGTGTTCCTTAAGAGTTTATAGCCGCAGAGGTCAGGGGTCAGTAGCAAGGGCGCAGGGTTTAGCAATAAAGGGTCTGGGGAATCTGACAACTGCATGGGAACATACACCAGTAGGTGCACAGAAACACAGAGAGTGAAACTGTCCTTATTCTTAGCTTCTACCAGGCTCCGCGGATCGGTAGTATAATTGTAGAAATTGGACAAATACATGTACATGTATATGACATACAACACAACACGTGTGTATAGAAGCTCCAAGCTCCAAGTGTTTAATAGCCACACAGTGATGTTAGCTCAGCACCATGCACAAATTCACACCCCATGTCCATTCTGTGGTCGCACTTCACCTTGACTATCACACCTGCTCCTCAGACATTTCTGGGTCAGCTCCTGGGAGTCTTCCGAGTCACAACGTCTTGTCTTTGTCCTTCAGCACAAGGGCATTAGTGACCTCTAAGCCAAGGTGAAGAAACACCTTGGTCATTAGTGAGGATACTGACTGTAGACCACATGCAAACAAACACACTTTACATATTGCAGGCTTTAACACCACCCACCACCTCCATTGCATAAAGAGTAGACCCCTCAATTACTAAGCCCTTTCCACCATATCTGTTTACTAACAAACTTAAAGGTGAAATTTTAGATCACATTTAGTGTTTAAGGATGAGTGCTATGTATCCACTTATGAGATCCATTTGAATGTCTGCTTCGTTAGAGTAAGAAGATATGCCAAATAGAAGTTAATCAGGCATCAGGATATGATTTTGGAAATGCAGTTACTTGAACAGTTATTTAGCATATCATATTACCACAGACTACTCTCCTCGATAATTGTGTTGGGTTCTTTTACATGCAGAGGTTTGACACTTGAGACTAAAGCCTGAAGCTCCCTCATACATGGGTCACCAGCTTTATGTCACCATCTGAAATGTACAGTTCAGGGTTTGTTTGTTAATTTGTTTGTTTGCTTTATGTCGATCATTGGCAACTGCCAAACACACCTACTCTTCCCAATAAGTGTGTTAATTGGGCTCTTTCTTGTGCTTAGATTTGACGCTTGAGTCTATCTTATGCCTGAAGCTCCCTCATACACGGGGCCGCCGACTTTACATCGAAATGATGAATGCAATCCCTTACACAAGTTTTATACAAGTATAGTTTGTCCAAGCTGGGATTAAGCCCCAGCCCACATGTCGATCCACGCAATTCTTGTAGACTCGTGCTTTCCGAGCGTTGTCTGTTTTGTAGCAGCATTAATCCGCCCGCTGTGTTTATACACTGTTACGTCTGCCCATGTAGCCCCGACATAACATTGACATTCCTGAGAAAGTTACATGGTGTATGTGGGGAGTACTGTTGGGGACATACTGGCCTGGGGTAACAGTTTAAACAATACCTCATAAGCTATTGGGGAAATAGTGGTGTAAGGACACCACACTACAGTAACCATTGACATGCCGCCGATCTTGTGCCCTTGGGAAACGACTTTCCTCGCTTCACTCAAGTGGACATGAGTACCTAACTTCAGTTAGGGAAGTCCCTCAAATAGGACGTTAGATGAAGGTCCCACATTTGAAGAGAGCCGCACGTAAAAGCAGGGTCACTACATGTATACCAGATTTACCCCCAGTAAGAGTATGATAATTTGTACTGTGGATTCATGTTATAAGGATGATATGGTGGAAGGGAAATGAGAGGTGTGTAAGAATTGCTTTTCTTCTTGTTTTTCAAGTTGCTCAGTAGCTGAAATTTTGGACCAACTATTGTCTTGTGAGATTTACATTTTGTAATGTACTTGAAGAAAAAGTCAAGATCCATAGAAATGTATTTATTAACTTAAAGACTCTCCATAAGTTGACAACTTCTCCTTGTACCAACATTTGCTCCACTGAAGAAAACCTGGATAAATCCTTAAGTCTTAGAGTTAAAGTAGAAATCACAAATCTGTCTGTAAGGTGATTAAACCATGTTTTCTTTGTCACCTCGCTGTAACTGATACATAAAATCAACATCTTGATTGTGGACAAACAGAAGAGAAAGTTCTCAGATTACAACAGTTACTGAAAAGTTCACACCTGGACAAACCTAAGTAAAACTAGAGTTCGGAGACCTCATACCTCCATGAAATATTCTGATTATGCAAATGACTTTCACATTAGCATAATTTATGCTTGCTTATGTACACCTTTAACTAACGTACACAGGTCACAGTGTTGACAGACCAATCATTTACTACACGAAATAAGAAAAATCAGGACACTTTCAAATCAATTATGCAAATTAGGGACTTATTTGCATAATTTGTATCTGCTTAACTTCCGCCTGCCACAAAATGCATATGTAACATGTATTTGAGTGATATACTGGAAAACACTGTAAATATACATTTTCCTCATTAAGTATGCAAATGAAGTCCAAATTTGCATAATTTTGATTTCATTATGTACATCTCTGCTACATGTACCTGCATACCAAATATCATGGAAATTCATCATTCCTATGTTCCGTTATGCTTCTTGGAAGATTTTGACAAAAATGCTCCTGCAGTTCCAGAGCAAGCTGCTAGGGGGCCCAAACATACACCACTTCTTCCTTACATCAAAAGCTATCTGCCACCAAGAAATCAAGACCATAGCATGTCCAGATAAAAAGATACAAAAAATTGAAGTTCTGCTGCAGTACCAAGGTCACACACTAGGGGGCCCAAAACCGACCTTGACCTTCGTCTTCCCAACCCCTACCCACATACCAAATATCATCGTAGTCCATTGAGAGGTTCTCAAGTTATGATGTCCACAAATATGCGGACACACACACAGACAGACAGACAGACACACAGATACACAGACACACAGACACACCAAAAACTATACCTCCATTTTTTCATGGAGGTAAAAAAAGAGAGAGAGAGAGAAAGTTCTCAAATTACAGTTGAAAACTGCCTGCAAAAAGAGCAGACCCTGCAAGTCTGTTTGTAAGGAGAGGGTCTGCATGGGGGCCCTGACAACACTTGAATTCAGAAGAACCCCCCTTACCAAAATCAAGGACGGCAATTATGCAAAATTTGCCTTGCTACGAAGCACGTGAATAAGATGTCTTTCCTTACAATATGCTGGAAGTCAAAATAGGCTACCTATATACACCTTAAGGAAGGAAAAGAGCATGCAGACCCTCTAAGACATGAGACCTTTATCACCTTGAAGTAACTGATACTCTAAGTGATAAACATTATGGGCATGGGAAGGAAACGTGGTAAAGTCTTGATGAAACTTTCTTCTGTTAAAACTCTTTCTTCTGTTTCCTGTGAAAACAGCTTCAGACCACAGGTCTGTTACTAAGGTGATCAGTGCATGTTTCCTTAATCGTCACCTGCAAAAAGCTGTGTGAGAAACAACACCATCAAAACTCTCACATTTCATAAGAAAACAAGTTTGAACCACAAGATGGTGGTGTAAGGTGACCAAACTTTCTTCAAGACATTGTAACTGATACTCAAGAAGTGATGACCATGCCTTGCCAAGGAGACTTCAAAGTCTTCAAATATTAACCTAAAGAAACTACACCATCCTTCATGATCAGTGAAACCTTGAACTTTTACTAGTAATAAAATAGACGTTTACTGTACAAATTTAAACTTGAAGTCTGTATGTAACTTTGACATTTGATAACTAGATTTTGCCCTGATCTCTTTAACACCTTACTGCATGTCACCTGACCAGTACTGGTAGTGATTATAACATCATAATCTGACTTTGGAAATAGTCCATAACGTCACCATTATTATATTTCACTGCATCATCACTCAGTACAAACAAACAAATATTTCTTCTTCTATGACATCTGAAGTGGAGACTTTAACTGCAATTTTAAACTTTTGAAAAAGCTCTAGGCCACAAAATCATGGTACTCAGTGGAAACTAAATGTTTCCAGTTCCGTGACATGCGATACCCAAATGTGCAGGTAGGGCAGATTCAGGGGTCTGGAGTAGTTCAGCAAATTTATGAGTCACCATCTGGAATATAAGATCCTACAGCCTGGTCGTAAATATGACATGCCGCTGGGAAAACAGTTTTCCACTGGAGGGAAACAGAAAGGTTTCTAGGCCACATGGAAACATCTTGAGCATTTCATTATTGGATTGGAGAATTGTTTTAACCTTCTACTGCCGAACCCCAGTAACATAGCTACTGATGGCTACCTTAGCTACGGCAGCGTGGTGCGTTGGTACACCCGATCCCTCGATCTCTGAAGTTAAGCAACGCGACGGTCCGGACAGTAGTTGGATGGGAGTCCCCCAACCAAGGACGTCCGGATTGCTGTAGCCTCACGAAGCTTTCCACGAAATCGTCTTCCGGGAGGGACGTTAAACGGGGGTCCCGTGCTCAAGGAGGCGCCTCGACCACGTTAATCAGCCTCATTACTCAACACATTATGGGTACTGGCCTATGGCACTGGCTGCAAATACACCAGATATTATTATTATTATTAGGTGGCTGAGGGTTCTGTCTGAGTTGACAGTGTGTTTCCTGTACCAAGTGTAACAGAAGGGTTCCAAGTGACACTGTTGTCCCATCTCCCCTCCAGTCCAATATCTAAGGCCAGGGTACCAGTTGTCAAATGTTTTGTTCCCAGCCTGTATACAGACTTGATCCTTTGGAGCACTTAATGAAGAACTTAATGATTTAAGAAAGGCGTACCAGAGTTGACCGTCTTGTCTGACCCAAGGAACACTATTGTCCCTGAAAGTCCAGAGTACCAGTTTTCAGATCATTGTTTTGTTCCCAGCCTGTATACAGACTTGATCCTCTAGAGCACTTAATGATGAAGAACTGATGATTAAAGAAAGTATTTTCTGTCCCAAGGAACCAAACTGTTCTCCCCATTCAGCATCCAACATGCAAGGCCAGAGTAACCCTACCAGTTGTTTTGCTCCCAGCATTATTCAGACAACACTTTATAGAGATCTTCATGAAGAACCAATGATAAAAACAGGCTTACCAGAGTTGACCTTTCTCAAGAAACATTGTTGTCCCCTGCAATATGCAGGGCCACTGTGAGACCAGTTGTCCCAATGTTTTGCTCCCAGCCCTATAGAAAACACTTTAACGTTATAGAGTTCTTCATGAAGAACCAATGATAAAAACAGGCTTACCAGAGTTTGCCTTTCTCTCCTGCCCCAAACAGCACTCAAGATCTCTCCTGCTTTACCGGTAGTCCAAAATCCAAGTCCAGAGTACCCTGATCGTTGTTCCCAGTGTAATTCCCAACAGGACAGAGTCCCACACACTACTGTAGCCCAGCCCTCTCCACACACTACCAGCCACACTAAACCCCAGGCCCCGCCTACCCTGTACAGGATGAATACTGTAAAACAGGAAATGTTCACTGCGCTTTTATGCTGTTGATTTTTGCGATGACCCGCAAACTTAAAACCAACAAGCATTCTTGTTCTGTCTGCAGCTTGCCTATATCCTTTTCAATTGGAAACCTATAACCACAGCAAACACTGCGTTTTCTTCCTTCCACAAAATTAAAAAAAAACTGCAAAATTTTCCATTTTACAGTATGTACTGTAGGCTGTGCTCCTGCCCATTGGGTCCTGTCTGTTGTTTATGTAGAAACCCGACCCAACCTGTCTGTGTCAACAGACCCGCCCCCCTCCCACCTTCTGTCTCATGGCTGTAGAGGTCACAGAGGTCATGTCAAGGTCAAGTTTGGTTATTTTGGGTTCCACGGTTTATTCAGACTGTGGTTACTGGGAAGAAAAGTGTTTGAGACCCATGGTTGGGAATGTGTGTCTGTTTTAAGTGTTGTTTGAGAGCCTGGTTAGAAAACTTGACCCCATTAAAGTTGTGGCACATTCCAAGTGACAACGTTTAAAGGCTGGAGATTCCATTGACTGGTTGATGATGGGGAGGATGCTTTTACGTATAAGATACCCTTACAAAGTTAAACTTTGAATTTGTTCAAAATACAAAATAAAAGCCAACATTTTGTAAGCTGTCTAAGCTACAGCAACACTGTAATTATAGGACGTGTCAGAAAGAAAGAAAGTTGCTGTACAGATGCAGATAGATTGATGGTTTGAAGATTAAGAAGCTAAGTAAAATGCGATGTTGTTTCGATCTCTGTGTTGATACAAAAACGCAGGGAATGATAGTTTTATTAAGAAGCTAATATGATGTTATTTCCCGGTCTTCTGTCTAGGCCCAAATGGAATGTTAGTTTTATTAAGAGGTTAACATGTTTCCCTTTGTCGATACAGAAACAGAGGGAATGAAGTTTATGAGGAAGCTAACGTGATGCTCTTTCCGTATGTTCCATGCAGACGCAGAAGAAATGATCCTCCATCTAAACCATATCACTAACCCTGTAACATCAGAAGCATGATGATGTATGTTTGGTTTTGTTAAGAACCTAACCTATTGTTGTTTCCGTATGTTCCCTCCAGACGCAGACGGAATGATCCTCCACGACGGGAACGTGAGTCCGTCGGACCTGCTCGACGACTACGGCATGCAGAACGGAATGGGGCATCCTGGGTACGGCAGGTTGGTACCAGCTCATTTCATTGAATTATTTCATTGGTTCGGTATAAGACACACAATCATTGCACAAATTTTAGCACAAGTAGTAGAAGCTGTTTAATTGCACACCCCATTTACCAGCGTTTTTTGTGCAATTATCCGGGTAGTGCAATAATGCGAAGTTATCCAACTGGACCTCACCAGTTTGGGATTTTAGGATTCCATGCAATTAACAGTTATCCATTGTGCAATTAACCGGCTTCTACAGCTTCTACTGTATACAATAACCCAGGCATCACAATGTACTGCAAGGCACACACATGCAAGATCACTGTACAATCACACAGAAACTTGATATATGGAGACAATAGTGATTTTAAAGGTTGTTTAAAGCAAACAACAAAGAACAAGTACTAATCTTCATACATCTTGATTTTAAATGGACATTTTTTGTGACTTTGATTTTCACTTTTTGCAGTCATGTCCTGTAATCACCTGAGTGCTTCATTTGTGTAGGTTCCAGTATCTCAAGCATGTCAAGCACGCCTCCTATTGTCAAGCTATCAAACTGCACCCCCAGTACATGAACAGTATGCACAATGCAAAATATATGTCAGTGCATGCTATGTATATTTGTACAGTACACCCCACCCTGTATTTGTGTGATGCCCCCTGTTGTCCAGCCACAAAACTGCCCTACTGTACATTGTGACATACATTACAGCCCATCTGTACATGTGTGCCCCCTATTGTCCAGTGATCAAACTGCACCCTTACAGCCCACCTGTACATGTGATGTCCCCTATTGTCCAATGATCAAACTGCACCTACTGTACATACATTCCAGCCCAGCTGTACATGTGATGCCCCCTATTGTTCAACAATCAAACTGCACCATCATCATCATACTATGCATACATTGTAGCCCACCTGTACATGACTATACATTACAGCCCAGCTGTCGCCCGTCTGTGCTTCATGATGAGTGACGGACAGGTGCTAGACGAGTTCGGCCGCCCGCTCTCGCTGTCAATCACACACACCAGGTTTAACACTCATATACCCGAGGGTGCGCAGGTTAACACTCATATACCCGAGGGGTGCACAGTAGACATGGTGTAGGGTACACTCACCAAATCAGCACAACTGTTTAACATGCTGGCCACATTGTATAGGTTAAGGAACAGATCATGAAGGTCTTACAACAGGAATCAAGCTTGTGTGTGAAGGTCATCTTTATGTGCATCAGGTCATAGGTGAAAGGGTAAAGGTGAAGTATGCAGCTTTGGTAAGGTGAGGGACAAGATCAGACTCTGTAATTGGTGCCCTTTGTGCTGATTGGAGAGTTGGCAGTTGTATTCATGATGCTGATTGGTCATCAGTGTATGGTGCTGGTTGGTTATGGAGCTGATCTGTTTAAGGTGCTGATTTGCCAATCAGTAGATCTGTCCATGGTGCTGATTGGCCAGTCAGTAGATCTGTCCATGGTGCTGATTGGCCAGTCAGTAGATCTGTCCATGGTGCTGATTGGCCAATCAGGAGATCTGTCCATGGTGCTGATTGGCCAATCAGTAAACCTGTCCATGGTGCTGATTGGCCAGTCAGTAGATCTGTCCATGGTGCTGATTGGCCAATCAGTAAACCTGTCCATGGTGCTGATTGGCCAGTCAGTAGATCTGTCCATGGTGCTGATTGGCCAGTCAGTAGATCTGTCCATGGTGCTGATTGGCCAGTCAGTAGATCTGTCCGTGGTGCTGATTGGGCAATCAGTAGATCTGTCCAGAGTATTGCTGGACAGCTGGACAGATATAGCTGCATTGCTGATTGGCTACCCTACCAGCATACTGACTGGCTAGTTTGAACCCAAGAAGTGTGCTGATTGGCTAGTTTGAACCCAACAAGCGTGCTGATTGGCTAGTCTGAACCCAACAAGCATGGTAATTGGCTGTTGTGTTGCAGGTACGACCCAGGATACGACGGTCCGTACTTCATGATGAACGGGCAGCCTGTGGATGAGTACGGCCGTCCTGCGTACCCGTACGAGGTGCCCGTCGATCCGTACGGCCGGCCGATAACCCCAGCCGATATGGAGGGTGAACACCCGGGATACGGGTACAGATAGGGCCGGGGAAGGGATTCGATGGTAGCTGAGCAACAAGTAAAACAGCAATGTTGTAAGAGATGCAAGAATCTCACAGTTAAGCGGATAACAAGTAGGAAACAAGTAATAACGATGAGTTGATAACAGATTCGTCGTCCATCTTTAATCATCTGCCATTTATCATACAAGCGGTAGGAAATATTCTCATTTGGATTGTAACTGACATAGTACACCCTACTACTATACGTTCATTAAGCATTGAGTTTAAAGAAATTATGTATAGCATGAAATTCATTTGATTTCTGTTATCTCAAATTGTAGATGATCAGTGTATAGAGATTTGTTTTTCCCTAAAACAGAACTTTTAACTTTCGTAACAGGATTCATACCAGTAGCATTCATTCACGTGGAAGTCTGTGGTACATTGTGTGTAGATATTGTTTTCCTGGTTTTCAAATATGAACATATGCTTTATGGTGTAAGTTTGATTTGTACAATGTTTTAAAGACTGCATTGTTTGCTGTAGCCTAGCTCACAGACGTTGTACCTTTGAATCACAAAGCTGTGAAATAGTAATATTCTCCAAGCAGGCCAGTACCATACCCCAGAACCCTAAACTAATGAGAGCCTAAACTAATTGTATTTGAGGAGAGAAGTTTGTGAAGTTTACAGTTTGTCAAATGCATGTGATGTCATCTGTAACCCTTACTGTATTTACAGCTGTGTGAACATATTGTGATGTGAATTAAAAGTAACAGTCAATAACGTTAACATGTCAATGCTTTCTTTTGATCTGGTTGTCTAAACTGCAGTTCCCTAGATGATGATAGGTGGCCAGCCAGCCAGACTGATGTGGGGACTGGTAGTTGTTTTTTTGTCACTTGTTTTTTTTTTAATTAATGAGAAGTTCGAGTTGGCCTGCTGACTGCTTTCCATTGAGGTCATGAAGGAGGTTTTAAGGGTCAGAAAAGATATAACAAAAATACAGATTACTTGATTAATTAAAGGTCTGAGAAGTCTTAAAATGGACTGGTACTATTTTCACATACATGATATAACAAAAAAAAATATAACAAAATGAAAGTTGGCGTAAGATTTGGTCCAGTTTTTCTGTCTTGTCTGATACGACAAGACTGTTCAGTGGATCAATTAGCAGCAGTGAAGTCAGAAAGAAAATTCTAATTTGGGAATTTCCTCTTCGACAAAACTTTTCAGCTACTTGTTGTAAAGCTTTGAGGCAGCTGTCCTATCTCAGGTTAAGTATGACTGTAGTCAGTTATAACTCCTGACGAGCCAGTTTGTTTCTCATCTGTCTTGCCTGGTTTCTGTACCTTGCCGCTTTTCGATCATCACCCAAGGCAGTCCATGCTGAGGACAGGTAGCTGAGGGAAGCAGCGATACCATGATTTTCTGCACGTGGGCCATACACGTTCCTCTGCATCTGCAGGGTCTGTTCAAAGAGGTTGATGGCTTTTCTTTTCTCCCCAAGGCGAAGATACGCTTTTCCAAAGAAGTGGAGTGCGGGGGCAGTGTGAGGATGGGCTGTGCCATGGATGGATTGGAACTTCTTCAGCGCCTGTTCAATGTATCCAACAGCTCTCCTGTAGTTACCAAGTCTTTGCCAGGTAAATCCCATCTCTATGAGCGTAGCGGCAATGTTTGGGTGGGCTGGATTCGATTCATAGATGGTTTCAAACATCTGAAGTGACTGTTCATAGTAGCACAGTGCATTTTCGTAATCCCTCAGACCAGTACAGGCTTCTCCCAAGTTACTGAGGGAATATGCAATATCTTTGTGAACTGTTGTCTCACCATACACAGCTTTCTGCATCTCCAGAGCCTGTTCAAAGAACTTGAATGCTTGTTGGTAATCCCCCAGACCTTGCCAGGCAACTCCAGTGTTATTGAGTATGTGTGCAGTTTTAGGATGCGCTGTACCCGGACCAAAGACACTTTCGAACAAATCCAACGCATCTTCAAGGTATACCAGTGCTTTTTGGTGAATCTCAAGGTTATTGCAGGCTGATCCCAAGTTGTTTAGGGTGTTTGCAATGTTGACATGTGCAGTGTCTGGACCATACATACTCTTGAACATCTGCAGTACCTCTTCGTAGTACTTCATTGCCTTACAGTCATCTCCCAGTTTACTCCAAGCTGTTCCCAGGTTGTTGAGGGAGGTGGCAATGCTGGGATGTACTGTACTTGGGCCATGGACCCCCTTTAAGATTTCAAGAGCCTCTTCGTAGTAGCTGATTGCTTTGTCTTGTTCATCCGAGCTCCACCAGATGTGTCCAATGTTGTTCAGAGCCCCCGCGACATCTGGATGTTTGTCGCCGTAGATTTCTCTTGTCATCTCCAGTCCCTGTTGCAGATAGATATGTGCCTGTTTCTTATCCAGCAAAAGCCACGATGCTCCCAGGTTTGTGAGTGTTGATGCGACTATCGGATGTGTCTCACCATAAAAAGCCCTGTACATGTTCAGTGCCAGTTCCCTATAGCTTATAGCCTTCTGAGGATTCCCAAGTTCGTGCCAGGCTGCACCCAGGATGGCAAAAGATACAGCAATGTCAGGATGTGCCGATATCTGACCATACAGACTCCTTCTCATCCGCAGAGATTTCTCAAAGAACCTGATAGCCTCCTCATAATCACCCTTGTCAATCCAGACTAATCCGATGTTGTGAAGTGACGTGGCAATGTTAGGATCTGATGCACCATAGACCCTACAACTCATCTCTAATGTTCTTACAAAATAGTCATATGCTTTGTTATGATCTCCAAGCTTTTGATAGGTTAACCCCAGAAATGAGAGGGCTGTGGCAGAATGTGGTGTACTTTTTCCGTACAACTGTGTACATATATCCAGTGCCCTCTGAAAGTAGTTGATTGCTTCCATATAATCAGCCAACTCATACAAGGATGACCCTATTCTGGTTAGTGACATGGCAATTCTAGGATGCCCAATACCTAGCAAGCTGAACATGTGGGACATCTGATGTGCTTGTTCAAAGTAGTGGATGGCTTGTTGATGATCTCCCATGTTTTGCCAAGCCAACCCTAACATTAATAGTAATTCATCTTTTGTCGACACATCAACGCCTTTGTCCAAAGCCTCTTTACAGCATTCAGCAGCTTCCTTGTTGTAGCCCAGCTGTACGTACATCCATCCTTTCTCCATAGAGGAGTTGTCAAATAGCCTTTTCTGCAGACTCTTCCGCCCAGAGGATGCTTGTTTATTCGACAGAAACTTCCTAAGAGGAGTTGCTGTGAAGTAGTATCTGAACAGCTGATGGACATCAGAAATGTAGAACACCTTCTGCAAGTGAACAGTTTGTTCGTCACTATCAGCCTGTGATGTTGTCATTGCCGACAAGGCCGACAAGTTTTCCTTCTGACCGCCATTTGCAATGTAGGTTCTCAGTCTAAGTTCTGCTGAGATGCTGACCAGCACCTTCAGGTGATGCGCGTTTTCAGCACTTACGACTTTGGCTCTTTCCATGTCGTCAATTGTTCTCCACACTGTGGTCGGTAAAATGTCTGTGCAAAGTGCCAAACAGTCCACCGCTACAGACGGGAATCGGTAGATCTCCTTCTTCACATCGAAAAGGACAGCAGTCGGTCTCTGCTCTTCAGCTTTTGTCAGATTCTCCTGAATTATCTCCTTTGCCAGCTTACGAGCCATCTCTCCATCGCGAGCCTTCAGCGTGTTGGTGATAATGGCGACATAGTCATCAACTAAGCCCTGCTCTCCTACTATCATGGATACATTTCTCAAGACACTACAGAGGTGATATCCTTCCTGTAGGTATAGAGAGGCGTCTGTTTCTAAGATCTCTGCCATGTTCCTTGGTGTGCGGATGAGTTCACTAGCTTCTTCAGTCGCCGTTCCCTGTCTGCCCAGTGGGGTCTTGCTCGCTTTCGGCATGGAGCCGTCAAACGCAAACCCACGTGGTGTAATAGAGTCATAATACCAGTTGTCCAGTGGGTCGTCTGAGTCGAAGTCATTCAGACTTGTTATCCCCATGGCTGGGAGGATGGTTTCTCCCAGGTTGACCACCTTGAGGTGCAGGTAGTGAGTCAGTCGCCGGAAATACGCGACATTTGCGTCATTTTCCTCCTCTATCAAGATGGCGAACTCAAGGTCTGAGTATGGAGTTACCAGTCCTGTGGCCTGTGAACCCAAACCTATCAGGGCATACTTACAGGGAGGGGCACCCATCACTACGATACACTCATCTACAAGTTGGGTTATGAATGCCTTCCTGTCTTCAGCAATTCTCTCAAACAACCCTCTGACAGCGTCAGCTCGCTTGGCTTCTATCTCTCTTGCCAACTGACTTTCCTCATCATGTATGTAGGGATTCAGCTCTTCGTCGATGGTTTCCATTTCCTGTTTGATCTGGCCCCGGATTTTCCTAAGCTCATCTTTATGTTTACGAGCGTTATCCATGTACACTCTGTCAGTAGCAGCATCTATAGCTAAGGCATACTTAAGGAACAATCTTTCTGTTTCTGTAACTGCTTTGTTAAGCTTGCGTTTTAAGGCTCTATTCCCAGACCTGGCTGCTGCTGCCTGGTACAGCGCCGCCGCCTTGACAAAGTCTCCCCCGTCTCCTGTTTGACAGCCTCGCCTGCAGTAGACATCACCCAACTTCTGTATGGGTGAAACCTCCTTTGCGCACTGTAGAACAGTTGGGTCTGCAAAAACAGAACAGTTGTCTGGACTAGGGAGGCAATGATAGATAAATTGATCATATTGATACATTGCCAACCACTGTGTTAGAGTTGACTCTATGAATATAGCATATCTCAATGCAACACTTTCTAAAAGCTGCTAAAGCTTAAATTCCAGAAGAGTTACCGTATGAGAGTAGATACATGTTTGATCAAAATACTCTTGACCAATCTTTAAATGTTATAACTATAATTTCCCTGTTAAGACCACACCATTCTCTTGGTTCCGGATTTTATGTAGCAAACACATAAAGTAGAGGACAGGGAGGAAAAACTTGAACATGACTGTATTCACTCCATAAAACTGAGTGCAACAAGATATAAACCTGGTCCTCGGGTGCTGTTATCACTTTTTCTGAATCTTTAAAAGTGCTTTTGAATCCAAGAAACAACAGAGTAAATTGGTGTGGCCTAAGTGACATGTACATGTAAGTAAGTCAACTTTAGCTGTGTCTCGTGGCATTCTGATCCAATATTAGCTTGTATCAGTATGCACTCCTCTGGTGTGGTCATGATGATAGCTCTAGCATGTGCAACTTGTATTAACACCCAGAAGGTTTTCGAAATTCCCTCCCTGGTACAGCTAGCTGACATATGCAATCATTCTCACCTCTGACATGTACGATTCTTAGTGCATCTGCAAAGTGCTGCTCTGCCGAGTCCAGGTCTCCCCCATGTAGAGCCTCCTCACCTTTCTGCAGGTGGTCTCTGTACTGACTGGAGGAAGTTTACAAAACAGATTAGGGTATTCAGGGGATGGAGAGGGTTAAATTTACAATTGCACCTTATCAGAGGTGTGTGCAGAATGACTAACTTTACAGTTGCACCTTATCAGAGGTGTGTGCAGAATGACTGCCACTGCACTAAAGAAAGCAGTTTGATTCGTATAATGACAGTGAATTACTTTTAGTACAGTACATTTATGACAATTACTGTCAGTGTGATTATGTTTGCCATCCATCGTTTACTTTACTTCAGATGTAGATGGTATATAATCACTTATACCTCTGATGCCAAGAAACAATATTGAACATTTTGAACATTTCTCAGTTCATCCCACACAATGAAACAGAATGTTCATCCCACTGTAAGTTCAGAGTTCTTTGCCTACAGGGCTAACTAGACTTTCTCACCCACATGTTAAGTACCCAATGTCACTAACCTGGATACATCTGCAGTAGGAAGGTCGTGCCTTTGATGAGGATGACCTTGTGGGAGTTGTGACCTTGTAGATGTTGTGACCTTGACCATGGCAGTGTCAGTAGACAGCTCATTACTGGTCAAGATTTTGTCATTAAGGGTCGTCTGCAAAACAAATGCTGTGTTGCTATCAAGAGATTTTCTTGTATACAAACTGTTGTAATTCTGAAGAATGGTGTGTAGAAGAAAGTAAAGCATTAAAGAAGAAAGGAATAGTATACCTTTCTAGCCCCTTCCTGTTTTGGGCCTGTACGTCTGTTCCCAGCAGCCTGTTCTTGGTTTGGGCCTGCATGTCTGTTCCCAGAAGCCTGTAGATTGTTTGGGCCTGTATGTCTGTTCCCGGAAGCCTGTTGTTGGTTTGGACCTATATGTCTGTTCCCGGAAGCCTCTTGCTGGTTTGGGCCTGCATGTCTGTTCCCAGCAGCCTGTTGTTGATTTGTGCCTGTATGTCTGTTCCCGGAAGCCTGTTGTTTGTTTGGGCCTGTATGTCTGTTCCCTGAAGCCTGTTGTTGGTTTGGACCTATATGTCTGTTCCCGAAAACCTGTTGTTGGTTTGGGCCTGTATGTCTGTTCCCAGAAGCCTGTTGTTGGTTTGGTCCTGTATGTCTGTTCCCGGAAGCCTGTTGTTGGTTTGGACCTGTATGTCTGTTCCTAGAAGCCTGTTGTTGGTTTGGGCTTGTACGTCTGTTCCCAGAAGCCTGTTGTTGGTTTGGGCCTGTATGTATGTTCCCTGTAGCCTGTTGTTGGTTTGGGCCTGTATGTCTGTTCCCAGAAGCCTGTTGTTGGTTGGGGCCTGTATGTCTGTTCCCTGAAACCTGTTGTTGGTTTGGGCCTGTATGTCTGTTCCTAGAAGCCTGTTGTTGGTTGGGGCCTGTATGTATGTTCCCTGTAGCCTGTTGTTGGTTTGGGCCTGTATGTCTGTTCCTAGAAGCCTGTTGTTGGTTGGGGCCTGTATGTATGTTCCCTGTAGCCTGTTGTTGGTTTGGGCCTGTATGTCTGTTCCTAGAAGCCTGTTGTTGGTTTGGGCCTGTATGTCTGTTCCTAGAAGCCTGTTGTTGGTTTGGGCCTGTACGTCTGTTCCCAGAAGCCTGTTGTTGGTTGGGGCCTGTATGTATGGTCCCTGAAGCCTGTTGTTGGTTGAGGCCTGTACGAATGTTCCCAGCAGGTTGTACTTGGACTGGTGTGTTGTAGTACGGCCCCAGTGTCCCCGCCGGTTGGTCCCTGCAGATGTACCGAACAGCCACTGTTGTGTTCCTCTGTGTGAAGAGCACGTGATGCGGAGACTGTGGGGCGGGAAAGCTACAGCATTATCTAAAGTATGTTGTAGTCATGATAGTTAAAACAGGATCACAGAACGGAATATATAATATTTACAACCCGATTCATTGAATTTTGGTATATGATTATAATAAAGAAAAATACCATCAAGTTAATGTTAATGTGCATACGATTCTACCATCTGGGAAAATGATTTCAAACAAAATGACTCTGACTTGTACAGTTGGCTCGTTGTATATATAAGTATGTATTTATGAAATGCATAAACATTAATGACTAATCAATATGATTGACACGTGCATTCATAATAATAACATTTGCTTACCTTAAAAATTAGCATTAGCTGTGAATATGGCAAATATAAATGTATAGTAGAAAGGCAATTTTTTTAAAGAAAATGTAGGATGTTTGCCTCCCAGTAATTTACATTTTGTCAAAATCACACAATACTATACCATTAGGCTCGCCCTTGAGGCATTGCCAAAAAACAAGGTCATTTATATTATTTATGCAACTTGATTCATTCATTGAATTCTGGTGATAATAAAAATTCTGTGACTTAACGGCATACAATGAAATGTGCGAAATTATTCTTGACAAAATCATTTTTGCGACATAGATGTAATATGGCCATTTGTAAGAAAAGTTAAAACCACAACGTGTACTAACATAGGAAAGTATTGCATGTTTGCTTGTCTATTAAATCCTCATGACAAAAAATAATGAACACACCAGTAAAACAATATGCTTTCCCTGTTGGAAACATAACTACTGTCCACATTGCTGATACAAAGTGTGTATGTAGCCTCCTGACTAAAATAGGTTACAGTGATCTCACCATACTACTACCTGCCGCAGCTTATCTTACTTCCGCATTCCACCACACAAAAGGTTCAGTTCAATTCATCCGCTGAGACGTAACACTAATCGAAAAAGATCTTGGAATACTAAAAGCCGTTCATATCCTTATACATGGGAATTATGGTAGGAAGGCGCTTTTAAAATTCAAAGTGCCAATATTTTTTACGGAGGGGGGGAGGAAACATTCACTTTGTTTTCTAAAGCTGTCTGGGTAGACCAAAACACACCGCGTCTGCATGGATAAGTGACCACTGCCCGAAGGGGGCGTGAAACTAGGCGTATATTACGTGTTGTGGACTTACTATGTGCCGTTTGATCATTGCCAATTCTTATTGTACTGTGTGTCGGGGTGTGCTATATTTGGAGCAGCGCTAACCGGGAAAACACTGGGTGCCTTTATCATCATCAGGCTGCGACCTTGACTTGCAATGAATATCAATTTTGATACCTGACCTTCTGTTTGAGTACAGAAGGGTCGGTCCTCGAGATTCCTTTCCTAATACCTTAGACTTCAAGGTAGCCCTAATGTTTATTTAATGGCGGATTGTTGCATTGTGTTAAAGCCAGTAAGCCGGAAAGGTCTGACTAGTTCACGATTTACATTATTCTATGTTCAAAGGCCTGGATCTTGGATTTCTAATGTTTAACTTTAGAAACGTCCACAGAGTGACAAAATACACTGTGCCCGCTGCCCTTAACACAAACGACGGTCCTGTTGACGACCGAAACTAAGGAAGTGGGCAGCGTTTTGAGCTCAAACTCACCTTCGTTCCGCCCCTTGAGTTGACCAGGAACTCCAGAAGCTTCTGTAGCTTGTCGGCCAGGCTGGACATATTCAGGTTCTGGATCCTTGGATCGTTTATCCGGCTACAGGTGACGAGTCCTCGTCCTTACGTGAGGTGCGAAACTGAGAATGTGGTAAAAACACCTGTTGTACTCAAGCCGCAGTACACGGTATCCATCCGCAGCGCACAGGGGGAAGAAAGTAGTGCCAAAAAAAACCTGCTATAGATTCATGAGAGCGCCTGAGTTGCGATGGGGGAGGGGGCATTCAACTAGTTACAATACATGGTATATTAAAAAGCCTTCGCGGCTTGGTTAGTCTGGTATGTTTATTATTGTGACCTTTGTACAAGAGCTCGGAGTGATATTTTGGGTGGAAGGGCTGCAGTGCATTTGACCTCCGCTAGAGACCAGTGCTGCCATGGAAATGCCTGTAGACAGGATTGCTTTAGTAAATTAGTTCTACATTTTTTTTAGTCTTTAATCTAGTTTTTCATTCGAGACTTGTCGATGGTTATTGTCGCTATATTGAACTAGCGTCGGTCGCGCTTAGCAACGGGAATCCCGGCCCACACATGAAGGGGATTCCCCGATGACGCACATGACATGACGTCATTTTATACCTTTGGGATCAGATGTCGACAGCACACCATGTTGTTTTACTCACCGCTTACCGCTTACCATGTTGTTTTGTGAAGCATTAATAAAAATACCGGAGACCCTTCAGTCGTTTCCAATGCTTTTTTACGGGCAGCTTTAAGCAAAAAGTGAAACTCTATCAAAGACAAATTTTTATGCCTTGTCTAACAGTATGAACATATAATGTTTTAACATTTATTGTGCTAGGCTCCTATTTATACATTTATGATAGAACATATGACGGGTTTGAGTTCAAATTTATCACAACTGTCGACCTTAGGTTCACGCCATTGCTGACGTTTTATCAATCAACCATCCGCTTCTGTTGAGATCGATAATTTACAACAACAAGAAATTTCAAGAACCCTTGAGTGTTCTACGTGCATATACCGAGTGGCGGTACGCATACTAAAGGAAAAAGAGGTAGGGGAAGACCCAGGGTGACCTACTTAGACAACCTACGTAGTGACAAAAGTCTGCATGATACCAAAGAGCTACAAAGGGCCATGGAGGACCAAGTGCACTGGAGGAAGTTCTCTGGATTGGTTCGAGCGGGAGCTCGAACTAAGTAAGTAAGTAAGGTACGCATGTATTTCTTCTCCTTTGTGATTCTCTGCACAATAATATTCGCAACCTTCTTTGATCGAGCTGCAAAAAAAGCTGAAACAATTCGCTCGTAAGAAATTAGATTTTTCCGCCAGATATTGATAATGTATATGTAGTTTAAAGTCATTTGACATGTACACTATCCACAATGTACGGGTTTGACTATGACTTTATTCGAATTGCAACAGGTACAATACAATGTGAACAGGCAGCTTACTAGCTGATATTATGAGCGCATACATGTACATAATGATACGTCACAGGTTGCTTACTCGTGATTTTAAAGGAAGGTCTCAGGTATATATATATATATATATATATATATATATATATATATATATATATATATATAATATATAATATATGTATGCCTTACAAATTCTCTTAGTGCAGCCTACAGCCCCCTGGGCCTTACTATCACTTCCGTGTGTTTGGAATCCTCGCACGGCTGCATGTGGGCTTTGTAGCTTAATCAATACTTTTTTAGCGGTTATTAGATAACTAACACGTCTACATCTGCGATTCTTTACCCCTCCCTCTGCACGTCATGGCCTTAAGACAACTTTCTGCATCAACAGCTTCTTCATAGTACTTTATGGCCTGTTTATAATCGCCCAGACTACACATGGCAGATCCCAAGTTTCTGAGGTAGGTGGCATTTTTGACTGCGTTTTCACCATAGATTGCTTTGTCCATCTCTAGTGTCTGTTCAAAGTATTCTATGGCTTTCCTGTAATCACCGAGCTCGCGCCATGTAATACCAATTAGTTTGAGTGTAACGGCAGTGTTGATATTAGCTGTATCCGAGCCATAGAAAGTCTGCAACACCTGTAGTGAATGTTCAAGGACGCCCAGTGCTTTCTTGTAATCCTCGAGGTCCATATAGGCCGTCCCTATGTCACAGAGGAAGCTGGCAAAGTCCTTATTAGCTTTAGCCTCGCCATAGACAGCTTTGTACATCTGCAGGGCCTTCTCATAGTAATTTACAGCTTTGCTGTACTCACCCAGACCACGCCAGGCGAATCCCAGACTTTTTAATGTGCCGACAATCTTAGGATGTGGTGCCCTCGGACCAAAAATTGTTTTGTACATCTTCAACGCCTGTTCAGGGTATTTCACTGCTTCTTGGTGCTCCCTAAGTTCATTGAATTGTACCCCTAAGTTGTTGAGACATTGCGCAATGTCTACATGATCTGAGTTTGGACCATGTATCTTTCTGCCCATTCGAAGTGCCTGATCGATGTAACTTATCGCTTTCCTCGGATGTCCCATCTTACCATAGTCTGTTCCAAGGTTATTAAGAACGTTGGCAATGCGAGGATGCACCGCTCTTTCACCATGAATGCGTCTTAATATTTGCAGAGCCTCCTCATTGCAGCGTATTGCCTTTTCGTGTTCGCCTAGATCCCACCAAACTGATCCGAGGTTTGTAAGGGTAAGTGCAGTGACATTTCTTGCGTCACCACCACGTATTCTAGTCATCTCCAGGGCCTGCTGCGCGTAGCTGATGGCCTTGTTTTTGTCCAGGTATTTCCATAAGCCTGCCAGGTACAATTTCAGGTCATTTGGCCAAAATGACGGGGAAGAAGGAGGCGGAGCAGAAAAATCAGGAAAAGCAAGATTTTGTTTAACCTGCAGTATGAGTGAAATATGATAATTGATATACGTATAGATATAGTAAATATCTATCTCGATAAAGAGATGTAAACTTTAGCTATCTGACAGATGTTTGAATTGTCATGGGACCTGACAGGAAATTTGCAAATTACCGAGATGATCAAGAGCAGTTTGAGTAACTTTCAAAGACTCAGGGTCACTCAACTTGGAAGTCTGGATCGTCAATTCCTGTGACTAACCATAGCTAACTATTTAGTAAGTAAGTAAGTCACCATGGTTAACCCTTAAGTCAGGCTAAAAGTCGAGTTAATTTTGGTAAACAAGTTAACCGTGACTAACCGTTTGGGTAAGCTAGTAAGTTAGTCTTGTAAAAACGTAAATATCTCATTAGCATATGTCAAGGTAACAGAGTTCACAGCGTAGGATTGACAGAATTCCTGTGACTAACCATAGCTAACTATTTAGTTCAGTAAGTCACCGTGCTTAACCCTTAAGTCAGGCTAAAAGTCAAGTTAATTTTGGCAAACAAGTAAACCGTGACTAACCGTTTGTGTAAGCTAGTAAGTTAGACTTGTAAAAACGTAAGTATCTCATTAGCATATGTCAAAGTAACAGAGATCACGTGACATCAGTCATCAGCGAAGGATTGACAGAATGTCATGAGAGGCACGTTTTTGTAAAATGTGCAGAGAACCAAACAACTTTAATTCTAGATATCCAAAATGGAAAAGATTTACCGGTTGGCTCAGAGTTTTAAGACAGTGTATGTAATCAGAGTAGGTTTGTTTGTTTGTTTGTTTGTTTAAAACTAGATAGGCAACATTTGCGAGCAAAGTCAACAAAGTAGTATCAAATTACCACTGGCTTTTGATGCAGATTAATGCCACCGGTAAATATGCTGGAAGATTAAGAATTGACCAATCCTTTAAAAGCTGTGACTTGTTAAAGTTGACAAGAATATTAGCTTTTGTGTGACTTTGAAATTTCATGTTGTAACCAAATTTGATGCATGGAGTGTTTAGTCGTTTTATACAACATGTCGTTAAGAAGTATTAGTGTAAATATTGATCTATCAGTGATTTTTTGTGATTGATGTGAATTTAAAAAAAAGCAATTGCAATTAGAAAATTGACTCTAACAATGGACCGTTAGGGTGTATATATATTGACATTCATGTCAGAATTTTATCTCAATGGTAATAATAACACTCATTAATACTTGTTATTCAAATTCTTCCAAAATATAAACAATGTATGTGTATTCTTATAGAGTTTTGTGATGTTGTTGACTAAATATATTTTTGTGAGTCAAGATAATCAGTTCAAGTCAATATAGAGATATACTAGTAAACTATACACCTTTAGTTTGTACTGTTAGGAGTAGAATCGTACAGAAATGTACTACATGTGTACATGTAGGCTTACAAGACTTGGCCATGTATCACAATAAAACTAACTGATGATACAGGTTTGCTTATTGTAACTAGTTACTTTAAGAAACCATTTGTATATATAGGATAGGATTGAAGTATTGACATCTAACCTTATGGTACAGCTAGGGCCTTGTTCTAAATTTAAGCGCTGTGAAAATAAAATGCAATCGTTAAAAACGTATTCAAGTGTCATTGTTGCCTTCGCCAAGGTCGCATTTTGGTTGCGGTTATCATTATGCGTGTGTTTGTGTGTGCGTATATGTGCACGTGTGTGAGGTGTGCCTGTGTGTGCTCGCGTGTGTACATGTATATTCAAAGGAGTGTACAGTTTGTCATGAAAGCTTTAAGAGATGAGATATTAAAGAGACATGCCATAGATCAAGATCTTGAATGTAAAAAATCCAATGAGTGGCTGTCCACCACCTTCGCCTAGAAGGGCATGTTCTTAGGTCTGTCTGTCTGTCTGTGTGTATGCTTGAGCAAAATTACGTTGCGATAGCATTACAGCCCAAGAAGCATTTTCAATCCTTTGGTAGATCCCTGACTAGCGCGTTCCTCGGCTGTTTCAGGCTGGGATCCGTGGCTGTTACGGCCGATGCACACATATTCATGAAACGACGGTTTGTTTACGTTGTGAGATCATTATCGGCAGAAGTCACGCACAGGTGTATCTGTTGGTTCTTGACCTTTCAAACAAGGCCGAGTTACGGATATCTCATTTCTAACAAATAAAGACAACATCACCCTTTTAAACTGCTATTTGATCATTAATATCATAAACGTACAAAAGTATGATGAATATAGCTAAAGGGGCTCTGCATCACTCATTTACATACATATTATGAGTGTCTTCATAAACAAGCTATTTGACCCTTCCCTTTTTTTACTGTCACCCAACACAGTCCGCAGCATGCTTATGCATTTTAATACAGCAAGACACAAAAGAACAATCTCGCAGTGGGAGATATGTGTTAATAGTGGTAAAGCGGGTAGAGGTTGAGGGGGTTATAGGGGTGGGGGGTAGGGGTGGAGTGGTAGGGGTGGAGGGGGTAGAGGTGGAGGGGGTAGGAGTGGAGCGTGGGGGGTTGCACGGGTGGAGGGGGTAGGGGTGGCCCACAGACGATAAGATAGTGGCCATTCCTCCCCCGTTCCCTTGACCGAAACGTCTGTTTGGAAAATAACAAAATCCTGTCTGTTGCCAAGTTTCATGTGTCATGGTCCTGATCTCAGCAGCCCGTAACAGTTTACAGTGCAGAGAACAATGGTGACCTCGAGCACACTGTTCGTTACAGGTGCCACACAGGTGCGTCCGTCAACATAAACTAGCTGATTCACTTGGCGCTGGCACGGGACGGGACGCAGGTGAGGACAAAGACGACTCCCAGGAATTAGCGGTACGGTCACAGGAAAAACGGCCATGTTTCCTGTTGCCTCCTGGGTTTTAACTTAAATAGACACGCCATAGAACAAGTTCTTATTGAGATCTGTGGAGGCAGCAGTTAGAGTCAAAGTCAAGGTTACTGTGGGCGCAGGAATCCGACTTGGAGAAGTCCAGGGATTGCTGAGTACAAGTAAGTAAACTCATCATGACATATGTGTCAAATTTAGATTTATTCCATAAAACACTGAACAAGTAAGTAAACTCATTATGACACATGTACATATCCCAAATGTAAATTTATTCCATAAAACACTGAACAAGTAAGTAAACTTATTATGACATATGTGCCAAATGTAATTTATTCCATAGAACACTGAACAAGTGATCCTTGTAGTAAAATATGTTTATACTGGGTTATACAGGTTTACTGTATATCTCATATAACGTTTTGTATCTCACGTTGTTCACTTTATATAACACCGGGTTGCCGGTAATAGAAAGCCATTGATCTTAGGAAGTGCAGATCCGATCTGGGGATTTTTCTATGCAAGGCAGATTTCTGCATAACTGGAATTGAACGTTTTTAGACAATGGCGCCAACCCACATCTGCCACACAACAATGGATTAGTCCATAATTTTGCACTTTGTTTTGGGGATTGTGGAACATTCCCTTTCAAACACCTAAAAGATGCAATTTTTGTCAAACATTGCCCCAATCTATCCTCATATGCAATAACCAAAATTGAAATTTTTTATGTAACGATGAATTGATCTAATTGATTTAAACATCTCCAACAATTAGTAAATTTCTATCGTTCTATCAATTTATGTAACGGCACTGAGCGCCAAATACACTGCAGGTAATATCACCACCGCAATTCCCAAGAACAGCTGATGATAAATACAATGCCTGATTTGTGTGCTGTAATCTGCACAGCACACAAATCAGGCATTATATTTTTTCATTCATTAAATAAGACGGGACAAACTGGAACTGTACTCAAGTTATGGAACTCATCTTAACAGTAAACTTAACATGAATGTAAAAAAAATTCAATGAGTGGCTGTCCACCACCTTCGCCTAGAAGGCCATGTTTTTAGGTCTATCTGTCTGTGTGCATGCATGAGCAAAATTACGTTGTGACAGTATTGCAGCCAAAGAAGCATTTTCAATCCTTTGGTAGATTCCTAACTAGTTCGTCCCTCGGCTGTTTCAGGCTGGGATCCGTGGCTGTTACGGCCGATGCACACATATTCATGAAGCGACGGTTTGTTTACGTTGTGAGATCATTATCGGCAGAAGTCACGCACAGGTGTATCTGTTGGTTCTTGACATTTCAAACAAGGCCGAGTTACGGATATCTCATTTATAACTAATAAACAAAATCACCCTTTTAAACTGCTATTCGATCATTAATATCATAAACGTACAAAAGTATGATGAATAAAGCTAAAGGGGCTCTGCATCACTCATTTACATACATATTAGGAGTGTCTTCATAAACAAGCCATTTGACCCTTCCCTTTTTTGCTGTCACCCAACACAGTCCGCAGCATGCTTATGCATTTTAATCCTCAAACACCCGAGTGGGGTCCATTTGGACCCCAGGCGTAAATTTTGAAGTACCATTTGAACATTTTTAATTTGAAGAAAAATTCCTTCCGTGACTTTGTCAGCCAATATCTTCTATACCTTATCCTACGTTTTAATGAAGATTGGTACAATACAGTGGAAGCTATAAAGAAAGTCCGTGATCAGTCCGTCTGGGACCCCAGCAAAAAAGGGCAGCTTTTGAAACAGACTTTTGAGTCTAACTCCCTAACTACTTATCGTATCACCACCAAACTTTCAGAACATAACAAACATGTAAAACTAATTTTTCATAAAAACTTCTGTGTCATCACCATATAATATGACGACATTATGACGTCATTTAGCTAATAAGGGCGGCCATCTTGGATTTTGACTAATGACGTCATGAAATTAACATAAATTATAAATTTTGGATCATGAAAATAGCATTGAATTTCATAGAATTTTATTGTTGTAAGAAAACAATCATTGTTTACCAAGAAAACCTTGTTTAAATCGAAATTGGCAAATTTTGGAAAAAATTTGCCTTTTATAATTCCGTTGCCATGGCAACTCCAAATAATGATAAATTTACTTTTTTGACAAAAAATGTTGCTAACAATATTTTGTTGTATATTATCAAATTTCGTAGCTTTAGCACTAGCCGTTCATGAGTTATGCGACATAAAGGTTGCTGAGGGGATTAAAATTCCCCTCTCTGGTCAGAAAAGGTTTAGTGCAAAAGATGGTCCTTCTGATCTTTTGCATAAATTATGATAATGAGGTGGTATTAGCAACACCTTAACATGTCGAAATATTCCTCTTACATTGACGAAGCAATGTATGCACAATGATCACCGATAGGAATTGGAACAGAGATTTTATGAACAAAACATTTTGGGGTCCGTTTGGACCCCACTCGGTCATTTTAGTCGCAAAAAAAGTTCGGGTGCTTGAGCAAGACAGCAAGACACAAAAGAACAACCTAGCAGTGGGAGATATGTATCAATGGTGGTGTGTCTGTTGCCAAGTTTCATGTGTCATGGTCCTGATGTCAGCAGCCCGTAACAGTTTACAGTATACAGTATAGAGAGCAATGGTGACCTCGATCACACTGTTCGTTACAGGTGTCACACAGGTGCGTCTGGCAACATAAACTAGCTGATTCACCTGGCGCTGGCACGGGACGTGACGCAGGTGAGGACAAAGAGGACTCCCGGGAATTACCGTTACGGTCACAGGAAAAACGGCCGTGTTACCTGCTGCCTTCTGGGTTTTAACTTAAAGAGACGCGCTATAGATCAAGTTCTTATTGAGATCTGTGGAGGCAGCAGTTAGAGTCAAAGTCAAGGTTACTGTGGGCGCAGGAATCCGACTTGGAGAAGTCCAGGGATTGCTGAGTACAAGTAAGTAAACTTATTATGACATTTGTGCCAAATTTAAGTTTATTCCATAAAACACTGAACAAGTAATCCCTGTAGTACAATATGCCTATAATATATAGCGTGAGCCCACATTATATGTGTGTGTATGTGTGTGAATATGTGTATGTGTATGTGTGTGTGTGTGTGTGCGTGTGTGCGTGTGTGTGCATATATCACGGTGTATGTATGTGAAAGTGTGTGTGTGTATGTGTGTGAATATGTTTGTGTGTGTGTGTGTGCGTGCATATTTCACGGTGTATGTGTGTGTGTGTGCGCGCGCGCGTGTGTGTGTGTATGTGTGTGTGAGTGAGTGTGTGTGTGTGTTTGTGTATGTGTGTGTGTGTGAGTGTGTGTGTGTGTTTGTGTATGTGTGTGTGTTTGCGCGTGCATTAGGACATACCGCACATTAGGGTTGGGTCGGGAAAGGCACAACTTTACTGGTATAGCTAGCAGACAGAGAATCCTGCTCGCTCGGGGGGACGCTCGCTACTGACCGACGTGCGATACCATCGAGCGAGCAAGCAGGGGTTTACCATATCCAATTATATAGGATGTCCTTGTTCGGTCTGCCGCGCAGCAATGGATTAGTCCATAATTTTGCACTTTGTTTTGGGGATTGTGGAACATTCCCTTTCAAACACCCAAAAGATGCAATTTTTGTGAAACATTGCCCCAATGTACTCTCATATCAATCGTTCGCATGTATCATTTGTTGATGCGTGGCGCCTACAGACAGTTCAGACAGTTAACGCCACTCTCATATGCAATAACCAAAATTGAAATTTGTTATGTAATGATGAATTGACCTAATTGATTTAAACATCTCTAACAATTACTAAATTTCTATCGTTCTACCAATTTATTTAATGGCACTGGGGCGCCAAATACACTGCGGGTAATATCACCACCTCAATTCCCAAGAACAGCTGATGATCAATACAATGCCTGATTTGTGTGCTGTAATCTGCACAGCACACAAATCAGGCATTATATATTTTTTTCATTCGACATTAAAGAAGACAGAACAAACTGAAACTGTACTCAAGTTATTGAACTTATTTTAACAGTAAACTTAACATGAATGTAAAGAAATTCAATGAGTGGCTGTCCACCACCTTCGCCTAGAAGGGCATGTTCTTAGGTCTGTCTGTCTGTGTGTATGCTTGAGCAAAATTACGTTGCGATAGCTATAGTATTACAGCCCAAGAAGCATTTTCAATCCTTTGGTAGATCCCTGACTAGTGCGTTCCTCGGCTGTTTCAGGCTGGGATCCGTGGCTGTTACGGCCGATGCACACATATTCATGAAACGACGGTTTGTTTACGTTGTGAGATCATTATCGGCAGAAGTCACGCACAGGTGTATCTGTTGGTTCTTGACATTTCAAACAAGGCCGAGATACGGATATCTCATTTATAACAAATAAAGACAATATCACCCTTTAAAACTCCTATTTGATCATTAATATCATAAACGTAAAAAAAAGTATGAAGAATAAAGCTAAAGGGGCTTTACATCACTCATTTACATACATATTAGGAGTGTCTTCATAAACAAGCTATTTGACCCTTCCCTTTTTTACTGTCACCCAACACAGTCCGCAGCATGCTTATGCATTTTGATACAGCAAGACACAAAAGGACAAACTCACAGTGGGAGATATGTATCAATAGTGGTGGAGGGGTAGGGGTAGAGGCGGTAGAGGTGGAGGGGTTATTGGTTGTAGGGGGGTAGGACTGGAGGGGGTAGGGGTGGAAAGGGGTAGGGGTGGAAGGGGGTAGGGGTGGATGGTGTGGGTTGCACGGATGGAGGGGGTAGTAGTGACCCCCAGACGACAAGATCGTGGCCAATCCTACCTCCTTCCCCTGAACCTGTTTCCAAGTTTCATGTGTCATGGTCCTGATCTCAGCAGCCCGTAACAGTTTACAATATACAGTATAGAGAACAATGGTGACCTCGATCACACTGTTCGTCACAGGTGTCACACAGGTGCGTCTGTCAACATAAACTAGCTGATTCACCTGGCGCTGGCACGGGACGTGACGCAGGTGAGGACTACCAGGAATTAGAGGTGCGGTCACAGGAAAACGGCCGTGCTTCCTGCTGCCTTCTGGGTTTTAACTTAAAGAGACACGCCATATAACAAATTCTTATTGAGATCTGTGGGCAGCAGTTAGAGCCAAAGTCAAGGTCACTGTGGGCGCAGGAATCTGACTTGGAGAAGTCCAGGGATTGCTGAGTACAAGTAAGTAAACTCATCTTGACATATGTGCCAAATTTAGATTCATTCCATAAAACACTGAACAAGTAATCCTTGTAGTACAATATGCCTATGATATATAGCGTGAGCCCACATTATATGTATGTGTATTTTTGTGAATATGTGTATGTGTGTGTGTGTGTGTGTGTGTGTGTGTGTGTGTGTGAGTGTGTATGTGTGTGAGAGTGTGTATGTGTGTGCATATATCACGGTGTTTGTGTGTGAATATGTTTGTGTTTGTGTGTGTGTGCATATCTTTATTCTTTATTTCAGGTTTTAAAAAACCATAGGTACAAAAAGACACATACATATACATTAAAATCTCTACCTGTACAATATATGTGTATGTGCGTATGTATGTATGTATGTATGCATGTATGTATATGTTTGTATGTGTGTGTGTATGTGTGTGTGTATGCATGTGTGTATATGTTTGTATGTGTATGTGTGAATTAGATGTAAGTGATGCAAACAATGAGTCCTTGTTTGTAAAATCCATCACTGATTATGCAAATGAGTCCGACTCATTTGCATAATCAGTGATGGATTTTACAATTCCAGTGTTTTCCGTATCACATGCAACACGTGTCGTTTATAGCACTTGACACATGAACAGATACCAAACATGCATTAAGGCCTAATTTGCATAGTAATTACGAACATTCCAGATTTTTCTTAGTGGTAAATATTGATAATATCCTGCTTGACTTTGTTAAAGAAGAACATCAACCTACATAGATCATGTATATGTGAAAGTAATTTGCAAGTATGTCATATAGTAAATCAGGCATTATAGTTTTTCATTCGACATTAAATAAGACGGGACAAACTAGAACTGTACTCAAGTTTTGGAACTTATTTTAACAATAAACGAAACATGAATGTAAAAAAAATCAATGAGTGGCTGTCCACCATCTTCGCTTAGAAGGGCATGTTCTTAGGTCTGTCTGTCTGTCTGTGTGTATGCTTGAGCAAAATTACGTTGCGACAGTATTACAGCCCAAGAAGCATTTTCAATCCTTTGGTAGATCCCTGACTACTGCGTTCCTCGGCTGTTTCAGGCTGGGATCCGTGGCTGTTACGGCCGATGCACACATATTCATGAAACGACGGTTTGTTTACGCTGTGAGATTATTATCGGCAGACGTCACGCACAGATGTTTCTGTTGATTCTTGACATTTCAAACAAGGCCGAGTTACGGATATCTCATTTATAACAAATAAAGACAATATCACCCTTTTAAACTGCTATCTGATCATTAATATCATAAACGTACAAAAGTATGACGAATAAAGCTAAAGGGGCTCTGCATCACTCATTTACATACAAATTAGGAGTGTCTTCATAAACAAGCTATTTGACCCTTCTCTTTTTTACTGTCACCCAACACAGTCCGCAGCATGCTTATGCATTTTAATACAGCAAGACACAAAAGGAAAACCTCGCAGTGGGATATGTGTATCAATAGTGGTGGAGGGGGCAGGGGTGGAGAGGGGTAGGGGTGGCTCCCAGACGATAAGATCGTGGCCATTCCTACCCCCTTCCCTTGACCGAAACGTCTGCTTGGAAAATAACAAAATCCTGTCTGTTGCCAAGTTTCATGTGTCATGGTCCTGATCTCAGCAGCCCGTAACAGTATACAGTATAGAGAACAATGGTGACCTCGATCACACTGTTCGTTACAGGTGTCGCACAGGTGCGTCTGGCAACATAAACTAGCTGATTCACCTGGCGCTGGCACGGGACGGGACGTAGGTGAGAACAAAGAGGACTCCCAGGAATTAGCGGTACGGTCACAGGAAAAACGGCCGTGTTTCCTGCTGCCTTCTGGGTTTTAACTTAAAGAGACACGCCATAGATCAATTTCTTATTGAGATCTGTGGAGGCAGCAGTTAGAGCCAAAGTCAAGGTCACTGTGGGCGCAGGAATCCGACTTGGAGAAGTCCAGGGATTGCTGAGTACAAGTAAGTAAACTTATTATAACATATGTGCCAAATGTAAATTTATTCCATGAAACACTGAACAAGTAAGTAAACTCATTATGACATATATGCCAAATTTAGATTTATTCCATAAAACACTGAACAAGTAATCCTTGTAGTACAATGTGCCTATGATATATAGCGTGAGCCCACATTATATGTATGTGTATTTTTGTGAATATGTGTATGTTTGTGTGTGTGTGTGTGTGTGTGTGAGTGTGTATGTGTGTGCATATATATATCACGGTGTTTGTGTGTGAATATGTTTGTGTGTGTGTGCATATCTTTATTATTTATTTCAGGTTTAAAAAAACCATAGGTACACAAAAGACACATACATATACATTAAAATCTCTACCTGTACAATATATGTGTATGTGCGTATGTATGTATGTATGTATGTATGTATATGTTTGTATGTGTGTGTGTATGTGTGTGTATGTATGTGTGTATATGTTTGTATGTGTGTGTGTGAATTAGATGTAAGTGATGCAAACAAGGACTCATTTGCATAATCAGTGATGGATTTTACAATTCCAGTATTTTCCATATCACATGCAACACGTGTCGTTTATAGCACTTGACACATGAACAGATACCAAACATGCAGATTAGGGCCTGATTTGCATAGTAATTACGAACATTCCAGATTTTTCTTAGTGGTAAATATTGATAATATCCTGCTTGACTTAGTTAAAGAAGAACATCAACCTACATAGATCATGTATATGTGAAAGTAATTTGCAAGTATGTCATATAGTAAATCAGGCATTATAGTTTTTCATTCGACATTAAATAAGACCGGACAAACTGGAACTCTTCTCAAGTTTTGGAACTTATTTTAACAGTAAACTTAACATGAATGTAAAAAAATTCAATGAGTGGCTGTCCACCACCTTCGCCTAGAAGGCCATGTTTTTAGGTCTGTCTGTCTGTGTGTATGCTTGAGCAAAATTACGTTGCGACAGTATTACAGCCCAAGAAGTATTTTCAATCCTTTGGTAGATCCCTGACTAGTGCGTTCCTCGGCTGTTTCAGGCTGGGATCCGTGGCTGTTACGGCCGATGCACACATATTCATGAAACGACGGTTTGTTTACGTTGTGAGATCACTATCGGCAGAAGTCACGCACAGGTGTATCTGTTGGTTCTTGACATTTCAAACAAGGCCGAGTTACGGATATCTCATTTATAACAAATAAAGACAATATCACCCTTTTAAACTGCTATTTGATCATTAATATCATAAACGTAAAAAAGTATGATGAATAAAGCTAAAGAGGCTCTGCATCACTCATTTACATACATATTAGGAGTGTCTTCATAAACAAGCTATTTGACCCCTCCCTTTTTTACTGTCACCCAACACAGTCCGCAGCATGCTTATGCATTTAATACAGCAAGACACAAAAGGACAACCTCGCAGCGGGAGATATGTATCAATAGTGGTGGAGGGGGTAGGGGTTGAGGCGGTATAGGTGGAGGGGTTATTGGTTGTAGGGGGTAGAGGTGGAGGGGGTAGGGGTGGAAGGGGGTAGGAGTGGATGGTGTGGGTTGCACGGGTGGAGGGAGTAGGGGTGGTCCCCAGACGACAAGATCGTGGCCATTCCTAGCCCCTTCCCCTGACCGAAACTTCTGCTTGGAAAATAACAAAATCCTGTCTGTTGCCAAGTTTCATGTGCCATGGTCCTGATCTCAGCAGCCCGTAACAGTTTACAGTATACAGTATAGAGAACAATGGTGACCTCGGCTCACACTGTTCGTTACAGGTGTCACACAGGTGCGTCTGGCAACATAAACTAGCTGATTCACCTGGCGCTGGCACGGGACGGGACGCAGGTGAGAACAAAGAGGACTCCCAAGAATTAGAGGTACGGTCACAGGAAAAACGGCCGTGTTTCCTGCTGCCTTCTGGGTTTTAACTTAAAGAGACACGCCATAGATCAAGTTCTTATTGAGATCTGTGGAGGCAGCAGTTAGAGTCAAAGTCAAGGTTACTGTGGGCGCAGGAATCCGACTTGGAGAAGTCCAGGGATTGCTGAGTACAAGTAAGTAAACTTATTATGACATATGTGCCAAATGTAAATTTATTCCATAAAACATGTAAGTAAACTCATTATGACATATATACCAAATTTAAATTTATTCCATAAAACACTGAACAAGTAATATAATATGCCTATAATATATAGCGTGAGTCCACATTATATGTGTGGGAATATGTGTGTATGCGCGTGTGTGTGTGTGTGCACAAATCACGGTGTATGTGTGTGTGAGTGAGTGGGTGTGTATGTGTGTGTGTGCGCATATATCACGGTGTTTGTGCGTGAATATGTTTGTGTATGTGTGTGTGTGTGTGTGTGTGTGTGAGTGTGTGTGTGCATATAAATGTATGTGTAGTCAAGTCAAAGTTTATTGCACAACATTTGTAGAACGGGTACAATGTAAGGCAAACTTAGGTTACGTAATACTACATTATATCGTACATGTATAAGACAACTAGCAGTATACCAGTAGTACAATTAAGCTAATAACTTAGCAATAGATGACGGCTATGCACTATTTGAAGAAACACAGTGTGCAATGTGAATCAAATCCAGAATGATGCGGCAGACTACTTACTAATAACATAGATCTAGACTACGTACAAAAATCTGTTAACATACTACATTCAGGCTCCGTTTGTTTATACAGACACTATGATTGAAAGGAGACACAGCGAGGATCTTACTATCTAGTATATACATTACTATGACAATGTTTACAAAATTAAGTTGTTATCATGAGGTTTCTTTTCCGCATAGATGTATATATGTATTGGCCTACGTATACGGAAACTGTGTATGTGTATGTGTGTATATGTTTGTATGTGTGTGTGTGAATTAGAATTGTAAGTGATGCAAACAAGGACTTCATTTGCATAATCAGTGATGGATTTTACAATTCCAGTATTTTCCATATCACATGCAACACGTGTCCTTTATAGCACTTGACACATGAACAGATACCAAACATGCATTAAGGCCTAATTTGCATAGTAATTACGAACATTCCAGATTTTTCTTAGTGGTAAATATTGATAATATCATGTTGACTTAGTTAAAGAAGAACATCAACCTATATAGAACATGTATATGTGAAAGTAATTTGCAAGTATGTCATATAGTAAATCAGGCATTATATTTTTTCATTCGACATTAAATAAGACGGGACAAACTGGAACCTTTACTGTACTCAAGTTATGGAACTTATTTTAACAGTAAACTTAACATGAATGTAAAAAAAATTCAATGAGTGGCTGTCCACCACCTTCGCCTAGAAGGCCATGTTTTTAGGTCTGTCTGCCTGTGTGTATGCTTGAACAAAATTACGTTGCGACAGTATTACATCCCAAGAAGCATTTTCAATCCTTTGGTAGATCCCTGACTAGTGCGTTCCTCGGCTGTTTCAGGCTGGGATCCGTGGCTGTTACGGCCGATGCACACATATTCATGAAACGACGGTTTGTTTACGTTGTGAGATCATTATCGGCAGAAGTCACGCACAGGTGTATCTGTTGGTTCTTGACATTTCAAACAAGGCCGAGTTACTGACATCTCATTTATAACAAATAAAGACAATATCACCCTTTTAAACTGCTATTTGATCATTAATATCATAAACGTACAAAAGTATGAAGAATAAAGCTAAAGGAGCTATGCATCACTCATTTACATACATATTAGGAGTGTCTTCATAAACAAGCTATTTGACCCTTCCCTTTTTTACTGTCACCCAACACAGTCCGCAGCACGCTTATGCATTTTAATACCGCAAGACACAAAAAGAAAACCTCACAGTGGGAGATAGTCAAGTCTAGTCAAGTTTATTGCGCAACGATTGCAACAGGTACAATGTATGGCAAATAACATGCATTACTAACAACTACAAACTATCTACAACAGTATACAACAGTATACTGATCTAACATAACAGAAAATAGGGCAATTCACATTGTTAGAACACTTCTTCTCTTTTGCATAGCATTATATATATATTGGCCTAGGTGTACCGTCGATATGGAGTCGGGACATGATGAACGTACATTGAATATTTCTCTGCTTGTCTTAGGTAATGTTGTTCTGTTGTAACACACGGTCAATAACTTTTTCCTTTCTTCATTATAATAAGGACAAATCATCAGGAAATTATATCCATCTTCAATACTGTCTTTGCAGATGGAACACATTCTCTTTTCAGCTGGTACATTTTTGTGACGACCCTTTTCAATTTCTAAACAATGTGCTCCAATCCTTAGTTTTGTTATGCTATTAGTGAATGATCTGTTTTGATTTTTGAATTTGAATTGATAAAAGATAGTTTTCTCGAGCGAAGGTTGTCTTAATTTTGGAATATGTTGGCAGTTTACTAAAGTTTCTTATCTTTTGTCTCCAGTTCGAAAGAAATATGTCCTTTATGCGTTCCTTGAACATGTTTCCAAAATATTTGGCATCGACATTATATTAGGGTTTACCCAAATATTTTGGAAACCATGCCTACATACTATGTCATGTACATGTTTCATCCATTCATGTTCTTGTATAACAGCAGTGTCGTATGCTTTTTTAACAATTCTATCATCAGACATATTGTTTAGTATGTATCAATAGTGGTGGAGGGGGTAGGGATGGAGGGTGGAGGGGTGGATCGGGTTATAAGTTTCGAGGGGTAGGGGTGGAGGGGGTAGGGGTGGAGGGGGCAGGGGTGGAGGGGGTAGGGGTGGGGGGTTAGGGGTTGGGGGGGCATTTAGGAGTGGATTGGGTAGGGTGGATCGGTGTGGGTTGCACGGGTGGGGGGTGGGGTGGTAGGGGCGGCCCCCAGACGATAAGATCGTGGCCATTCCTACGCCCTTCCCCTGACCGAAAATTCTGCTTGGAAAATAACAAAATCTTGTCTGTTGACAAGTTTAATATGTCATGGTCCTGATCTCAGCAGCCCGTAACAGTTTACAGTATAGAGGACAATGGTGACCTCCATCACACTGTTCGTTACAGGTGTCACACAGGTGCGTCTGTCAACATAAACTAGCTGATTCACCTGGCGCTGGCACGGGACGGGACGCAGGTGAGAACACAGAGGACTCCCAGGAATTAGCGGTGCGGTCACAGGAAAAACGGCCGTGTTTCCTGCAGCCTTCTGGGTTTTAACTTAAAGAGACACGCCATAGATCAAGTTCTTATTGAGATCTGTGGAGGCAGCAGTTAGAGCCAAAGTCAAGGTAACTGTGGGCGCAGGAATCCGACTTGGAGAAGTCCCGGGATTGCTGAGTACAAGTAAGTAAACTTATTATGACATATGTGCCAAATGTAAATCTATTCCATGAAACACTGAACAAGTAAGTAAATTCATTATGACATATATGCCAAATTTAGATTTATTCCATAAAACACTGAACAAGTAATCCTTGTAGTACAATGTGCCTATGATATATAGCGTGAACCCACATTATATGTATGTGTATTTTTGTGAATATGTGTATGTTTGTGTGTGTGTGTGTGTGTGTGTGAGTGTGTATGTGTGTGCACATATCATGGTGTTTGTGTGTGAATATGTTTGTGTTTGTGTGTGTGTGTGCATATCTTTATTATCTATTTCAGGTTTAAAAAAACCATAGGTACACAACAGACACATACATATACATTAAAATCTCTACCTGTACAATATATGTGTATGTGCGTATGTATGTATGTATATGTTTGTATGTGTGTGTGTATGTGTGTGTGTAATGTGTATGTATGTATGTATATGTTTGTATGTGTGTGTGTATATGTTTGTATGTGTGTGTGTGAATTAGATGTAAGTGATGCAAACAAGGACTCATTTGCATAATCAGTGATGGATTTTACAATTCCAGTATTTTCCATATCACATGCAACACGTGTCGTTTATAGCACTTGACACATGAACAGATACCAACCATGCAGATTAGGGCCTAATTTGCATAGTAATTTCGGACATTCCAGATTTTTCTTAGTGGTAATTATTGATAATATCCTGCTTGACTTAGTTAAAGAAGAACATCAACCTACATAGATCATGTATATGTGAATGTAATTTGCAAGTATGTCATATAGTAAATCAGGCATTATAGTTTTTTATTCGACATTAAATAAGACGGGACAAACTGGAACTGTACTCAAGTTTTGGAACTTATTTCAACAGTAAACTTAACACTAGAAAGGCCGACATTTGCTTAAGAGCAAATACAGCATATTTCAGCCATACCCCTTCCCACGCAACATTGGACTGTTCCAAATCACCCCTGCGCAAAAATGGAACATCCTCTTAACAGTACATTATCCCCCAAAGTGGACTGGTATTGTGAATTGATTCCAGGTAAAAACAGAGCTTGCTTCTATTTTTCAGAAAATGACAATAATCACACATTCCATTCAGAAAATTTTCATCATGACTGAAAATTGTTGAATGACTTCATGTAATGTCATTAACAATTTTCAGTACGATAACTAGGTGTAAGTTTAAAAAAGTATAAGCTCCTTGTGATGTGGGTACATTTATTATTGCAGTGAACTTTTTTTATTCAAGTAGGGCATACGATTTAATAATTATCAAGCAGGTGCAGGTACTGTAGGGGCGTTTGTTTTCTTCAAGCTGTAAAACTGTTAAACTGTTTTACTTTGTATGCAATCAGCCATCGAGCCTATTCTTATTTTAGTTTAACAACTTCCTGCCAGACCCGGAAGATACGATTGAACCTTGTTCGAGGATTTATTTTCGTCTGTCTGGTCAGTCTGTTCATACCCTGGCGCTGAGAGTGTTTTATTGGGCTGAAACTCTGGCAGTTTAAAGTTACTTACAATTTGAATGTTCAAAGTTTATGTCAAACAACAACAGCACTAGGAAATGTGGCCACTATAGACAGGTGGTCACTATAGAGAAAATGCTGATCTATTGACTAGGAGCCATACGTTACACACGATTTCAGTACACTGATCATTAATCATATAAACATTGCACAGGTAAGCCAATTGTTTAGATGTACAATTAAGTTCAAATAATTCTGAAGAGAAATATTGATGAGAAAATAATCATTCTCGCCACTGTCTAACTTATAATTACGTATCAAAACTAAACGCAGATTTTCTAACTAACGCACCTTTCGCCGACTTCATCAAAGGACCGCCGGCTATCAATCAAACACGGCTGTTGATTAGACTTAGAGTTTCAAACAGTCATGTGCTGTGTGCCAGTTGACAGCGAACTTCATGCTACGTGATGTTTTACATTGCTTGGACCTTCTTTCCTACAGCGGTGCTTCTACAAAATATTTAGACTGTAACACTGAGTCCCACATGTTTTATAGAATAGAATTTGACGCAGAACAGCGTTTTTTGCTGGGTATTTTTCTTGAAACATCCGTGGGAATATCAGCGAGGCGGCGACGTAGGGATATCAGACCGTCAACAAAAGTCGCACGGCGGCTAACGGCGCAGCGAAGATACTAGCGCTATAAATAAGCGCTTCAACTAAGGATGGCAACCCGTACAATATTTTCGTATACTGTTGAGCTAAGTAAAGTTTGTTGTTTATGAGGTTTTGACCCGAGATATTTTAAAGTCAAACTGTTGAAGAGAAGTAAGTGACTGCTACGATTATCGTAGATATGGCCCTAAAAAAACTGATAAAAGAAGCCTTCTCAATAGTCTAAAATGCAAGAGCTTCCGGGGGGGCTTCGCCCACCTGGGTCCCCCCCACAGTGGCCCTGCCCCTGGACCCCGCCAGGGACATTCGGCGGCCCCCGGACCCCTGTCCGACGCTTTGAAAAAATCCTGGCGAGAAGTCTGTACGGCCTGAGTCTTCAAGTTAACGTATTGTGTGGTCCCGCTTATGAATATTAATTAGCCTTCGCTTTCCTCTTCGCTGATTGGCTGAACCATTAATTGAATTAACTCTTCCTGCCGGCTAGACGCAGGTGCAGATGTCGGCTCTGTGGGGTGAACGTCCGAAAGGTCATGGCATGGAGAACGAAAGAAAACCAATTTCCCCTTAAAAAAGTGCTGTAATTAAGCCTTTTACAGTACTTTATGCCAAAAATTTTACTTGGATCATTTTACCAACTATCTAATGCCTATCTATACCAAATGTTACTCATACCAGGGTACAGGGGTGCAAAATATACCGTTATAAGACCGTCAACAACAGTCGCACGGAGCTAACAGCGCAGCGAAAATACCATCGCTAGCGTTTCAACTTCGGATAACAAGTTATAAGTACTGTTGAACTCAGTAACGTTAAAGTTTGTTTTTAGTTGCCTTTGACGGTTTGACCTGAAATAGTGTTATGCTAAACTCCTGAAGAGAAGTTAAGTGACTGCTGCGATTATCATAGATATGCCCCTAAGAACTGATACAATATAAAGCCTTCTGAATAGTCTAAAATGCGAGAGCCTTAGGCGGGCTTCGCTCCCCCTGGCGGGAACACTGCTATATACAGGATCATGAGGCCCCGCTTATGAATATTAATTAGCCTTTGGCCTCCTCTTCGCTGATTGGCTAGGTCTTTGATTCAATTAACTCTCCGGCTGACGCGCACAGGTGTGGCTCTGTGCGGGGTCACGGAAGGTCACGTCAGGAGGCCAAAAGAAAACAAATTTCCCCTCAGAAAAGTGCCAAAATTAATCATTTTAAAGTTGTTTATGTAAAAAATTTTACTTGAATCTTGTTACCAAGTATCTAATGCCTATCTATACCAAATTTCAGGTCATTCAATTGTAATACCAGGGTACAGGAGGCAAAAGTGTCCTTTTTTTGGTCAAAAATTGGCCAAAAATCGCAAAAATAAGCATTTTGTTGCACTGTACACCAAAAGTATTATTGAATTTATATGAAGGGATTATCAAGGCACATCTGTGTCAAATTTCAGCTCATTCGGTTGCAATACCAAGGTACAGGAGCCAAAAGTGTCCTTTTTTGGTCAAAAATTGGTCAAAAAATCGCAAAAATAAGCATTTTGTTGTACTGTACACCAAAAGTGTTATTGAATTTATATGGGGGCATTATCAAGGCACATCTCTGTCAAATTTCAGCTCATTTGGTTGTAATACCAGGGTACAGGGGCCAAAAGTGTTCTTTTTTGGTCAAAAATTGGTCAAAAAATCGCAAAAAAAAGCATTTTGTTGTACTGTACACCAAAAGTGTTATCGAATTTATATGGGGGCATTATCAAGGCACATCTCTGTCAAATGTCAGCTCATTTGGTTGTAATACCAGGGTACAGGGGCCAAAATATACAGTTTTGGTCTAAAATTGACCAAAAAATCTCAATAAAATCATTTTAGAGGTAGATATGAAAAAACTGAGAAAAAAGCATCAAGGTATTGGCCCATTCTACCCCTGTGCCAAATTTCAGGTCATTCGGTCCAGGAACGGCGGAGATGAATCACTTTGAAGATTTGACAGGAGAAAGAAAGAAAGAAAGAAAGAAAGAAACATTACGAATACAATATATTTCACCATACTATGTATGGCTGAAATATAATGAATGTAAAAAAATTCAATGAGTGGCTGTCCACCACCTTCGCCTAGAAGGCCATGTTTTTAGGTCTGTCTGTCTGTGTGTATGCTTGAGCAAAATTACGTTGCGACAGTATTACAGCCCAAGAAGCATTTTCAATCCTTTGGTAGATCCCTGACTAGCGCGTTCCTCGGCTGTTTCAGGCTGGGATCCGTGGCTGTTACGCCCGATGCACACATATTCATGAAGCGACGGTTTGTTTACGTTGTGAGATCATTATCGACAAAAGTCACGCACAGGTGTATCTGTTGGTTCTTGACATTTCAAACAAGGCCGAGTTACGGATATCTCATTTAAAACAAATAAAGACAACATCACCCTTTTAAACTGCTATTTGATCATTAATATCATAAACGTACAAAAGTATGAAGAATAAAGCTAAAGGGGCTCTGCATCACTCATTTACATACAAATTAGGAGTGTCTTCATAAACAAGCTTTTTGACCCTTCCTTTTTTTACTGTCACCCAACAAAGTCCGCAGCATGCTTATGCATTTTAATACAGCAAGACACAAAAGAACAATCTCGCAGTGGGAGATATGTGTTAATAGTGGTAAAGCGGGTAGAGGTTGAGGGGGTTATAGGGGTGGAGGGGTAGGGGTGGAGTGGTAGGGGTGGAGGGGGTAGAGGTGGAGGGGGTAGGAGTGGAGCGGTGTGGGTTGCACGGGTGGAGGGGGTAGGGGTGGCCCACAGACGATAAGATCGTGGCCATTCCTCCCCCGTTCCCTTGACCGAAACGTCTGCTTGGAAAATAACAAAATCCTGTCTGTTGCCAAGTTTCATGTGTCATGGTCCTGATCTCAGCAGCCCGTAACAGTTTACAGTGCAGAGAACAATGGTGACCTCGAGCACACCGTTCGTTACAGGTGTCACACAGGTGCGTCCGTCAACATAAACTAGCTGATTCACTTGGCGCTGGCACGGGACGTGACGCAGGTGAGGACAAAGACGACTCCCAGGAATTAGCGGAACGCTCACAGGAAAAACGGCCATGTTTGCTGCTGCCTCCTGGGTTTTAACTTAAAGAGACACGCCATAGAACAAGTTCTTATTGAGATCTGTGGAGGCAGCAGTTAGAGTCAAAGTCAAGGTCACTGTGGGCGCAGAAATCCGACTTGGAGAATTCCAGGGATTGCTGAGTACAAGTAAGTAAACTCATCATGACATATGTGCCAAATTTAAATTTATTCCATAAAACACTGAACAAGTAAGTAAACTCATCATGACATATGTGTCAAATTTAGATTTATTCCATAAAACACTGAACAAGTAAGTAAACTCATTATGACACATATCCCAAATGTAAATGTATTCCATAGAACACTGAACAAGTAAGTAAACTCATTATGACATATGTGCCAAATGTAAATTTATTCCATAGAACACCGAACAAGTAATCCTTGTAGTAAAATATGTTCATACTGGGTTATGCAGGTTTACTGTATATCTCATATAACGTTTTGTATCTCACGTTGTTCACTTTATATAACACCGGGTTGCCTGTAATAGGCAGCCATTGATCTCAGGAAGTGCAGGTCCGATCTGGGGATTTTCTCTATTCAAGGCAGATTTCTGCATAACTGGAATTGCACGTTTTTAGACAATGGTGCCAAACCACATCTGCCTCACAGCATTGGATTAGTCCATAATTTTGCACTTTGTTTTGGGGATTGTGGAACATTCCCTTTCAAACACACAAAAGATGCAATTTTTGTGAAACATTGCCCCAATGTACCCACATATGCAATAACCAAAATTGAAGTTTTTTATGTAATGGTGAATTGACCTAATTAGTTTTAACATCTCCAACAGTTAGTAAATTTCTATCGTTCTACCAATTTATGTAATGGCAAAACACATTGTAGGTAATATACTAGAGGAAATCCCAAGAACAGCTGATGATCAATACAATGCCTGATTTGTGTGCTGTAATCTGCACAGCTACCGTCGGGTGGATGGGGTAGGGTGGATCGTGGTGGGTTGCACGGGTGGAGGGGGTAGGGGTGGAGGGTAGGGGTGGAGCGGGTAGAGGTGGAGGGGGTAGGGGTGGATCGGGGTGGGTTGCACGGGTGGAGGGGGTAGGGGTGGCCCCCAGACGATAAGATCGTCGCCATTCCTACCCCCTTCCCCTGACCGAAACTTTTGCTTGAAAAATAACAAAATCCTGTCTGTTGACAAGTTTCATGTGTCATGGTCCTGATCTCAGCAGCCCGTAACAGTTTACAGTATACAGCATAGAGCACAATGGTGACCTCGATCACACTGTTCGTTACAGGTGTCACACAGGTGCGTCTGTCAACAAAAACTAGCTGATTCACCTGGCGCTGGCACGGGACGGGACGCAGGTGAGGACAAGAGGACTACCAGGAATTAGCGGTACGGTCACAGGAAAAACGGCCGTGTTTCCTGCTGCCTTCTGGGTTTTGAAGAGACACAGTATAGATCAAGTTCTTATTGAGATCTGTGGAGGCAGCAGTTAGAGTCAAAGTCAAGGTTCCTGTTGGCGCAGGAATCCGACTTGGAGAAGTCCAGGGATTGCTGAGTACAAGTAAGTAAACTCATTATGACACATATCCCAAATGCAAATTTATTCCATAGAACACTGAACAAGTAGGTAAACTTATTATGACATATGTGCCAAATGTAAATTTATTCCATAAAACACTGAACAATTAACTTAAATAAACTTATTATGAAATATGTGCCAAATGTAAATTTATTCCATAAAACACTGAACAATTAACTTAAATAAACTTATTATGAAATATGTGCCAAATGTAAATTTATTCCATAGAACACTGAACAAGTGATCCTTGTAGTAAAATATGCTTATACTGGGTTGTAAAGGTTTGACTATATTTCTCATATAACGTTTTGTATCTTACGTTGGTCACTTTATATAACACCGGGTTGCCTGTAATAGGCAGCCATTGATCTCAGGAAGTGCAGTTCCGATCTGGGGATTTTTCTATGCAAGGCAGATTTCTGCATAACTGGAATTGCACGTTTTTAGACAATGGCGCCAACCCACATCTGCCACACAGCAATGGATTAGTCCATAATTTTGCACTTTGTTTTGGGGATTGTGGAACATTCCCTTTCAAACACCCAAAAGATGCAATTTTTGTGAAACATTGCCCCAATGTACGCTCATTTGCAATAACCAAAATTGTTTTTTATGTAATGATGAATTGACCTAATTGATTTAAACATCTCCAACAATTAGTAAATTTCTATCGTTCTACCAATTTATGTAATGGCACTTGAGCGCCAAATACACTATAGGTAATATCACCACCGTAATTCCCAAGAACAGCTGATGATCAATACAATGCCTGATTTGTGTGCTGTAATCTGCACAGCACACAAATCAGGCATTATATTTTTTCATTCGACATTAAATAAGACGGGACAAACTGGAACTGTACTCAAGTTATGGAACTTATTTTAACAGCGCAACTTAACATGAATGTAAAGAAATTCAATGAGTGGCTGTCCACCACCTTCGCCTAGAAGGCCATGTTTTTAGGTCTGTCTGTGTGTATGCTTGAGCAAAATTACGTTGCGATAGTATTACAGCCCAAGAAGCATTTTCAATCCTTTGGTAGATCCCTGACTAGTGCGTTCCTCGGCTGTTTCAGGCTGGGATCCGTGGCTGTTACGGCCGATGCACACATATTCATGAACGACGGTTTGTTTACGTTGTGAGATCATTATCGGCAGAAGTCACGCACAGGTGTATCTGTTGGTTCTTGACATTTGAAACAAGGCCGAGTTACGGATATCTCATTTATAACAAATAAAGACAATATCACCCTTTTAAACTGCTATTTGATCATCAATATCATAAACGTACAAAAGTATGACGAATAAAGCTAAAGGGGATCTGCATCACTCATTTACATACAAATTAGGAGTGTCTTCATAAACAAGCTATTTGACCCTTCCCTTTTTTACTGTCGCCCAACACAGTCCGCAGCATGCTTATGCATCTTAATACAGCAAGACACAAAAGGACAACCTCGCAGTGGGAGATATGTGTCAATAGTGGTGGAGGGGGCAGGGGTGGAGGGGTTAGGGGTGGAGCAGGTAGAGGTGGAGGGGGTAGGGTGGATCGGTGTGGGTTTCACGGATGGAGGGGGTAGGGGTGGAGGGGGTAGAGGTGGAGGGGGTATGGGTGGAGACGGATAGGGGTGGATCGGGGTGGGTTCCACGGGTTGAGGGGGTAGGGGTGGCCCCCAGACGATAAGAGCGTGGCCATTCCTACCCCCTTCCCCTGACAGAAACGTCTGCTTGGAAAATAACAAAATCCTGTCTGTTGCAAAGTTTCATGTGTCATGGTCCTGATCTCAGCAGCCCGTAACAGTTTACAGTACAGAAAACAATGGTGACCTTGACTCACACTGTCCGTTACAGGTGTCACACAGGTGCGTCTGTCAACATAAACTAGCTGATTCACCTGGCGCTGGCACGGGACGGGACGCAGGTGAGGACAAAGAGGACTCCCAGGAATTAGCGGTACGGTCACAGGAAAAACGGCCATGTTTCCTGCTGCCTTCTGGTTTTTAACTTAAAGAGACACGCCATAGATCAAGTTCTTATTGAGATCTGTGGAGGCAGCAGTTAGAGTCAAAGTCAAGGTTACTGTGGGCACAGGAATCCGACTTGGAGAAGTTTAGGGATTGCTGAGTACAAGTAAGTAAACTTACTTTGCAAATTTACCAACAACAGTACAGCCTTACTTAACCCCCCCCCCCCTAATTCTACGAGTATGCTTTTCATGTTATGGGCACAAATCTTCATTTTTGCTAGGAATACGTTTATATATTCGGGTGCAATAAGTGCAACGGATGCAACAACTATCCGCTGCAATGGACGACAAAAAGGGGTGAAGGAAACTGGTAATGTGGAGATTCCGAGCGAGCTTGCCGGATTGAGTGCGCGAGTGAGCAACAGGTGGTAAATCTACGACGCTAACATGTTCAAGAAGGTGCCTCCGAAGTGGCTATCAGGTTCCCATGCTGTACAATCAGTTTAACTTCCTTTTATGGGGTGTGCGTAAACAATGATGTCTCCCAGGTGCTGAACACCTACTCTCCGAGCAGAGGTTAGCTGTAGGCTCCTGCTTTTTATTGCGTGTTTTGTCGGGCTTTCCACTTTGTACCGTTTCTTCATGTTGTTTCTTCATGTACACCGACCAAACATGAAGAAAAATGAAAAAAAAAAAATAGAAAGCCCGACAAAAACGCCTAAAAACACGTCAAACAAGCCTGGCAATGAAAAGTTTATTGCCAAGGCGACGATGATCTAAACAGTTGTGAACATAACAAAAGTCAAACTGGGAATTGACTGGAAGTTCCTGTCGTGGAGATTTTTTTACCGTTGTTTTCGAGGCCTAGTCATAAAGATTGGACTTACATGTACTACAAACGGATTTTGATGCAACTTGAGACTGTATTGTAGTCTCAAGATGTTTGTAGATCTAGCTACTATTTGCCACTACAATATTATACTATTATGTACTCCTTACCATTCATCTGTACTTTGTGCATAACAATAATCTCCACCAGATCCACGGTGGTCAAACCAACCGGTGCCCATTTCACTCCCTTTGCCGGCTTTACTCCTTGGCCAGCTTTGATACTACTGGCACCGTAGGATCTGCTTGGAGAATACATAACACCAGCTGGAGTTATCCGACTGCCCTACTCAAGACTGCTTCTCTTCCTCGAATTAAAAAAATGCGTAACAATAACAAACTGCGAACATTCAGATTACTTCAAACTTCTTATAGCGAGGAGAAATATCTAAGCATTGCAAACTCCCGACATAGAACAGCCATAACAAAACTGAGCATTAGTTCAAACAAACTCCTTGTTGAAATAGGCAGTCATTACCGCATTCCTTTACAGCAAAGAATTCGTCAATATTATAACTTAGATAAGATCGAAGACGAGTGTCATTTTATTGTGTCTTGTTATGTACATGTTTACAGCAATGAGAGGAATTCTGTTTTCAGTTTGCGCACATTTGCATATATATGCCATATAGCGTATTGTATATGTTTGACGCATGCATACAACAAAAAATAGTACATATAAGATAACGTTATATCTACGTCTATGATACATATTATACAAATACATTCGAAATTCATACAAAATATCTGAACTCATGTCTAAGTGTATGCTAACTACATATAACGTTATCTCATATCACTTTTTGTATCTTACGTTGTTCACTTGATATATTACCGGATTACCTGTAATAGTTTGTTTGTTTTATTTGGATCCCCATTAGTGATACTAAATGCATGTAAACACCTAATAGGCAGCCATTGGTCTCAGGAAGTGCAGGTCCGGTCTGGGAATTTTTTCAATACAAGGCAGATTTCTGCATAACTGAAATTACACCTTTTAGACAGTGGCCAACCCACATCTGCCATGCAGCAATGGATTAGTCCATAATTAATTTTGCACTTTGATTTTTGTAGTGTGGCACATCGCTTTTCAGACCAAGACCCAAAATATGCAATTTGGGTGAAAATGTCCCCACGTCACACTCTAATATGCAGTAACCAATGACATAATCAGCATCTTGTTGTGCATACTGGATGCACCTAATTGATTTATACATCTGTAAAAATCAGTTATTAAATTCAATTTAAACCCTTAATTCTGTCATTTTACCACTTTATGTGGTGGCACTGGGGTTCAAAGTAAACTTAATGTAACATACCAGCACAATTCCCAAGCACAACTTATGACCAATATAATGCCTGATTTGTGTGCTGTAATCTGTACTGTCGGATGTTTTTTGTCCCAGCAGCAGCAGCATGCAGAGGAGCCGTGTGCCGTGCCGAGCTGCTGCAGTCAGTGTCTTCTGTCTCCTGTGGGTCGTCACGGCCGCCTTCGCCTGCCCGGAGAGATGTGACTGTGGGTCTCACGGGGAGGTTTACTGTAGAGGACGGGGGCTCACAGTCGTTCCCGCCAACATACCACTGGGTACGACTGGTCTCCGCCTGGAATTCAATAACATACAGGACCTGTCTGATGCGGATTTCTCCAACCTCACCAGCCTGGAGAGGCTTGATCTGCACAACAACGGCATCCGCGCTCTCCCTGCCGGAGTGTTCTCACATCTCACCCGTCTGTTGAGGCTGGATCTATCTGATAATCATATAGTTGACCTCCCGGATGGATTATTCTCAAATCTGACCGGTTTGGAACAGCTTCGCCTGGACAACAATAAAATCTCGAGTCTGCCCACAAGAGTGTCCTCACATCTCACCAGTCTGCAGGTGCTGACTCTATCTGGTAATCATATAGCTGACCTCCCGGATGGAGTGTTTTCAAACCTGACCAGTTTGGTACTGCTTTACCTGTCTAACAATAACATCTCGAGTCTTCCCACAGGAGTGTTCTCACATCTCACCCGTCTGCAGAGGCTGGATCTATCTGATAATCATATAGTTCACCTCTCGAATGGAGTGTTCTCACATCTCACCAGTCTGCGGGAGCTGGATCTATCTGGTAATCATATAGCTGATCTCCCGGATGGAGTGATCTCACATCTCACCCGTCTGCAGGGGCTGGATCTATCTGGTAATCATATAGCTGACCTTCCTGATGGAGTATTCTCACACCTGACCAGGTTGGTAAAGCTTCACCTGGACAACAATAACATCCCGAGTCTGCCCACTGGAGGGTTCTCACATCTCACCAGTCTGCAGATCCTTTACATATCAGGAAACCCATGGAAGTGTGACTGTAGTTTATATGGTCTACTGACTTGGGCACGTCTGCGTACTCGGCGTGGTTTGATTACCGATGACCCTACCTGCAGCTCCCCTCCCCACATGGAAGGCGACACATTGTTCTCTGTTACAGTAGACACAGTTTGTCAGAGCCGCGGGGACTGCACCAAGGGAAGTGCTGAGGGCACGTGTGCTTGCAACTTCGGCTCAACTGGCGCATTCTGTGGTACAGGTAGGATTCTTTAAATACTCTTGAAACGGTTTTACTAATGCATCAACAAACTCGTAAAAACACGATCTACTTCATGTTTATGGGATAAGGGCAATTTGGAGGAAAGTATACCTAAAATGTTGATGAAAGGCAAGGAAAGAAAGGTCAACCTTCACTTCCATTTTATCAACTTTAAAGCTGCCTTTGACAGTGTATGGAGAAGCTCTGTGGAAAATGATTATAGTAATAGGGTAGAGGTGAAAATTGTAAATGTTATTGAATAACTGGACCAGAATACTCAATATACAATAAAAATTAACAGATCACAAACTGGTTCCAAGTCGGTGTAGGAGTCAGACAGGGTTGCCTCATGTCCCCAGTCCACTTAACATATTCCTGGAGCTTGTGATGCGTGAGCTGAAAAGCCTTGACACTACTTTTCAACTCCATGATAACCTATCCACAGAGGAAAGTTATGCAGATGACACCACACTTATAGCAACAATATTCAGTAAACTTCAGCTCTCGACAAATGAGCTCGAAGTAGCATGTAAGAAATGGGGCTTGAAAGCGAATGCTGCAAAATGTAAAGTCATCTCTGGCATAGAATAAGAAAACATCTCCGTAGAGGGTACAAACGCTGAAAAAGTCCTTAGTTTTTTTTCCTCGGAAATGCTGTGCCACAAGGCTGTACAATAATCTATACAAGGTTATATGCGATGTTCTAGTTACCATTACAGTTACAGAGATACAGCTATACTACAATGTACACAGTTACTACAATATGGAGCTACAAGATGTGTGTCTACTAACCTCAACCAATGGCTGCAACTGTGACAGTTTGAATCTTACACCACGCCTAACTGTTCTCATCAGCTAGTCTACTATTGGCTACTTTATCTAAGCAACCTCCTTACATGGATTTGTCATGTGACTAAGTCTATATTTGGTGCTGTCCTTTCCTAAGTTCTATCCACATCTGGTTTCGATACAGTGAGTCATCTGTCCTACCATCACGGCTGTTACGCTATAGTGGTATAAACTAAGAATTGATATGGAAGAAGGGGAGGAAGACAAATTTTAGAAGTCTAAATGAAACAAGGGTAGGACAAGTTAAGACTATGTTCATAGTTAGGGTAAGCCTGCTCTCGAACTAGATCTCTCCAACATGATTTCGCCAGTGTTCAGTTCAGTTCAGTTCATCCACATCAGGTGACACTATAAAGTTCCTCCAGACGACTCTATAAAGTTAGTGTTACTGACGAAAAACACCTGATCGTTGTCTGAAACATCTAACCGTTTCCCAAATCATACCCAGTTGCTTGAGTAACTGCCTTTTGGCATATCTTGTTACCCGGATGAGATCACGTGGCGCAGCGGCAGCGTATTCGAACTTGGACCGAGAGGTCTCGAGTTCGAATCCTGCCGTGTCACCGATCTTGTGCCCTTGGGAAAGGCACTTAACACGGCTTTCCTCACTTTACTCAGGTTAAAATGAGTACCTAGCTTCGGCTTGGGCCGTCTCTCGGATAGGACGTTAAATGAAGGTCCCGTGTGTGGAGAGAGCCATACCCCAGGCACGTTAAAGAACCCACCACACGTGCGGTGTGCGATGGTGCAAACCCTTCTGTCGGGAGTTGGTGATTACCTACAAATCACCCGGATGGAGGACTGGCGACCTCCATCTCGTATCAGCCACACGCGCCATTCACATCATTAACCCGGACGGGAGACCTGGCGTATACCCGTCTTGTAATCAGCCAGCGAAAGGGTATATCACCCAATAAGGGGCGGTATAACCTCGTCGTGTGTAAGCACGTCGACCGTTGATGTTACTCGGATGTCTAACGTTAACCTTCATTGACGTGACTCCTGCTCACTTCTATGACAAAAATCATGACATTCGGTCGTTTTCACTTGCAGAAAATAACTTGGCCCTCGGAAAGAAAGCATCGCAGAGTTCCACCCGAGCCTCCAATGGCGTATCAGCTGGAGCCGAGAAGGCTGTGGATGGTTCCAGACCTAAAGGACCTGGCAATGCTGAGTGCGCTGTAACAAACCTGGAACAACAACCATGGTGGCAGGTGGACCTGGCAGGTTACTACAGGGTCAGCCGGGTCAGAGTTACAAACCTCTCCTATGTGCCACTGGGTAACTTAATGTTCACCTTTGCTTAATATCCTTAAAAGCAACCTAAGCAATATTATAGCGTTAAGTGGAAGTAATCTGGATGAGGCAATCTGTATGAAATTGACACTAGTGTGGCAGACTGGCATCACAACAAAGTTGGTAACCACACTCATAGCTTCCATATTGGTGCCACTTTTACAACTATCCAATAAGTTTAATTTCTACAACTACAGTCCTGGGTACCTCGCAAGTGTCACTTCTACAAGTACAATTATTAGGCTACAACACAATATATTTGTTCACTTTGGTACTTTATCGTCATGTTGACCAAGCCTGCAGAAGAAAAAATTCTTTTTTTTTTCTGAAATCAGGCGAAAAATAATGCGCGCGCTGATGTCATCCATAAAATTTACTTGCTGTGGCCTAATGACAAACCTGAAAAAAGGTCATATAGCTATCATGCAAATTCAAGAAACACTTATCATTGAAAAGCAAGATTGTGAAATATTCTTGGGTGTTAGGCTATTTTAAATGGGGGTTTCACAAGGCATTTTTAGTTTCAAGTATCGCCGCAGAAGTGCATCATTGACCAAATGTCACCACCGTGAGATTAGATATACAATGTAAAGCGAAGGGGTTGGACTGACACTCAAATGACTTTTCATAACAATTTTGAAAATACCTTGTGACAATCGCTGTAATAATTATAAAGGCTATAGAAGACGGAGTTTGACAAATCAGGTCTTCAGGCTACATTTAAGACGATTAATGTAATGTACCCTCCTCAGACACAGCAGCACCGACCAACGCTCCTGGATGTGGAGGTATCCTGACGGTTCCACCTGGAGGTACTGTGACGTCACCAAACTACCCCAATAACTATGGCAACGATGAGACCTGTGAGTGGACGATCACCGTGCCAGAAGGAAGCAGGGTTCTTCTCACGTTCGGCAGCTTCCGCCTTGAGGACGGTTATGACTATTTGACCATCCACGATGGAGGCAGTGATAATGCTACAGAACTGCAAAGGTAATGACCTGGCCGGCCAGACAGTTTTCTCACAGAGTAGAGAAGTCTGGATAATGCAGAGAGTGAGTTCTGGTGTGAATTACTAGCTTCCGAGTTCAAAGTTGCGATATTTTCTGGGTAACATGAACAGAAGCAAGAATGACTTATTTTGAATTCCAGGTTAACAGGTAACGCGATACCAGACCCCGTCACCAGTACATCTAACCAGATGTTCGTGAGGTTTACATCTGACAGAAGTAACACGGCTCTGGGGTTCCAGTTCTCCTACACAGCCACAGGTAAGATGTTTAATTACAGGGAGCATGCTCGTTTTTTAACTTTTCGCCAATAGTTAACGTAGTGTTTGTCTAGGACTTTGAGACTTGATTAAGAAAGTCCAATAGCGGCTTGCTGGATGTTACACCAGAAATCTTCCTGACTGGACTTCTTGACATACAGTTCTTACAAGCAACAATAACATACATACAGTATCTATTTATTTATTTATTTATTCGTTCGGCTGTTTACAGACAGCCAGAGCTGCCCAACTAGCCATAGGCTATTGCCAAGGGCTAGCCCTGGGAAAGAACAATACACATGTTACATATAAAATCATTGCAGTAAACATTGTCAATATAAAAGCACTATCATTAACATAGCAAAATGGTTACAAATTTACAAATGTTCATTGCATATATATATACATCATGTACAATATGTACACATAGGAAATCACATAGCATGGTGTAGTAAATGTCAGTTAACAGAGAATGGGTCTCCGAGAGCGAGCCAGGCTTTGGCCTTGAAAGAGGACAATGTGCGAGCTGTCTGGGTATCAGGTGGAAGAATGTTTCACAACTAAGAGGCTCTGTGGAAGAAGGTTCTCTGGGTACGTGCACTTTTGGGAATTGGTATTGACAGGTTGTTTCCGTTTCTAAGAGGGTATCTAGATTGAATAGCTGATGACCTGGTAGTGGGTACAAGATTGCAAAGGTGGGGTGGGCAGTGTCCATTCGTCAGTTTGTAGAGGGTAGTCAGAGAGTGGAATTTGCGACGGAAAATGAGCGGTGGAAGACCAAGGTGGACGTAGACGGTACGGTAAGAAGGGTAAGGAAAGCCGTGGAGTCCGCTAATCACTCTGGCGACCCGGTACTGAACAGATTCGATGAGTTTTTCGTCCCGTTTGTTGAGGCCGGACCAAACGAAGCTGCGAATAGATTAAGCGAGCTCATTATCGAGGCTAAGAATATCTGTGTCCCTAGTAGAACCATAGTAGTCAGACCAAAGGATAAGCCCTGGATAACAAAAGAAATCCGTAAGCTTATGAGGTCCCGTGATAAACTCCATAAACTGGCTAAATGATCAAACTCTCAGGTAAATTGGGCTGCGTATCGTCAGGTCCGTAATCGGCTGTCTAATGCTATTTCATCCAGCAAGTCTAAGTATCACTCTAATCTGATCGAGTCCCTAAGTGATCCATGTTTGTCAAGCAAAAAGTGGTGGCACGTGGCGTCTGTCTGTGAGGTAGCTTCCAAACCACTCAAGTACGGGCCCTCGAATTCCGTACCCTTCAAGTTTGGCTAGGAGGCCCTTATGCCAAACCTTGTCGAAGGCCTTGCGTAGGTCCAAAAATGCGACTCCGACCACCTCTCCTTTGTCCATGGCTTTGGTCCACTCGTCCACCAGACGGAGTAGCTGGAGAGTTGTGTTGTCTTTCGATCGAAAGCCACTTTGGTGTCGAGTCAGCATTGGGTAGATGTGCTCCACCAGGCGTTTGTTTTCGAGATTTTCCAGGACTTTGGGGATGATGTTCAGAAGGGATATTGGCCTGTAGTTGTTGGGAACATGGCGACTGCGACCTTTGTGGATTACGCGATTGTTGAAATATTACCGGCGCAGTGGAGACCATTTCATTTTCATTGGGAGAACAACTCGTTTAAAGGATTTCCAGGATGGTGCGGTCTGTAGTGCTAGTGATAACTTATTTCATGCTTTGATAGCCATTTAGATAAAGATTTCTTCAGGGATTTTTCAATTTTATTTATCCAATGTGAAATGTTTCTAATAACGGTAATTGTAGTATAGCAATCCTTCTCTAGAAGGTATGATTAATGTTACAGAAATCTATTATGTAGTTAGGTCTCAACCTATCATAATATCTGTAGTCTTTAGAAGCATTTCTAGGCTAGAAAATTATCTATCTAATAGATACAGCTTTGTTTCTTGGTATCCCAACAAAAAGTTATGAAACGCTGGGCTATGCATATGGTATCGACCAGTCAGTGATATGGCGACGGCCGTGAACGTTTCAAATGACATCCGTTTAGAAGACGGACACTCGTGGCGCTGTGTATAAGGCCACAGCAAGTAAATTTTATGGATGACATCCTCTGCAGACTGCAAAAATAGTGCGATAGGGCGAAAAAAACAAGATTGGTGGAAAAAAAAAGATGGCTACATTTTCAAAAATAGGCACCATAAAGTTGTGATGACTGTTGTAAGAAGAATTAAAGGGACAAAAGATGGTATCAGAGCCAACAAGGCATTTATTCCTGTATTTAAGACATGTACTGGTGTGATAAAATTGACACTAGTGTGGCAGACTGGCATCACAACAAAGTTGGTAACCACACTCATAGCTTCCATATTGGTGCCACTTTTACAACTATCCAATAAGTTTAATTTCTACAACTACAGTCCTGGGTACCTCGCAAGTGTCACTTCTACAAGTACAATTATTAGGCTACAACACAATATATTTGTTCACTTTGGTACTTTATCGTCATGTTGACCAACCCTGCAGAAGAAAAAAATTCTTTTTTTTTCTGAAATCAGGCGAAAAATAATGCGAGCGCTGATGTCATCCATAAAATTTACTTGCTGTGGCCTAATGACAAACCTGAGAAAAGGTCATATAGCTATCATGCAAATTCAAGAAACACTTATCATTGAAAAGCAAGATTGTGAAATATTCTTGGGTGTTAGGCTATTTTAAATGGGGGTTTCACAAGGCATTTTTAGTTTCAAGTATCGCCGCAGAAGTGTATCATTGACCAAATGTCACCACCGTGAGATTAGATATACAATGTAAAGCGAAGGGGTTGGACTGACACTCAAATGACTTTTCATAACAATTTTGAAAATACCTTGTGACAATCGCTGTAATAATTATAAAGGCTATAGAAGACGGAGTTTGACAAATCAGGTCTTCAGGCTACATTTAAGACGATTAATGTAATGTACCCTCCTCAGACACAGCAGCACCGACCAGTGCTCCTGGATGTGGAGGTGTCCTGACGGCTCCACCTGAAGGTACTGTGACGTCACCAAACTACCCCAATAACTATGGCAACGATGAGACCTGTGAGTGGACGATCACCGTGCCAGAAGGAAGCAGGGTTCTTCTCACGTTCGGCAGCTTCCGCCTTGAGGACGGTTATGACTATTTGACCATCCACGATGGAGGCAGTGATAATGCTACAGAACTGCAAAGGTAATGACCTGGCCGGCCAGACAGTTTTCTCACAGAGTAGAGAAGTCTGGATAATGCAGAGAGTGAGTTCTGGTGTGAATTACTAGCTTCCGAGTTCAAAGTTGCGATATTTTCTGGGTAACATGAACAGAAGCAAGAATGACTTATTTTGAATTCCAGGTTAACAGGTAACGCGATACCAGACCCCGTCACCAGTACATCTAACCAGATGTTCGTGAGGTTTACATCTGACGGTAGTGACACGGCTCTGGGGTTCCAGTTCTCCTACACAGCCACAGGTAAGATGTTTAATTACAGGGAGCATGCTCGTTTTTTAACTTTTCGCCAATAGTTAACGTAGTGTTTGTCTAGGACTTTGAGACTTAATTAAGAAAGTCCAATAGCGGCTTGCTGGATGTTACACCAGAAATCTTCCTGACTGGACTTCTTGACATACAGTTCTTACAAGCAACAATAACATACATACAGTATCTATTTATTTATTCGTTCGGCTGTTTACAGACAGCCAGAGCTGCCCAACTAGCCATAGGCTATTGCCAAGGGCTAGCCCTGGGAAAGAACAATACACATGTTACATATAAAATCATTGCAGTAAACATTGTCAATATAAAAGCACTATCATTAACATAGCAAAATGGTTACAAATTTACAAATGTTCATTGCATATATATATACATCATGTACAATATGTACACATAGGAAATCACATAGCATGGTGTAGTAAATGTCAGTTAACAGAGAATGGGTCTCCGAGAGCGAGCCAGGCTTTGGCCTTGAAAGAGGACAATGTGCGAGCTGTCTGGGTATCAGGTGGAAGAATGTTCCACAACTAAGAGGCTCTGTGGAAGAAGGTTCTCTGGGTACGTGCACTTTTGGGAATCGGTATTGACAGGTTGTTTCCGTTTCTAAGAGGGTATCTAGATTGAATGGCTGATGACCTGGTAGTGGGTACAAGATTGCAAAGGTGGGGTGGGCAGTGTCCATTCGTCAGTTTGTAGAGGGTAGTCAGAGAGTGGAATCTGCGACGGAAAATGAGCGGTGGAAGACCAAGGTGGACGTAAACGGTACGGTAAGAAGGGTAAGGAAAGCCGTGGAGTCCGCTAATCACTCTGGCGACCCGGTACTGAACAGATTCGATGAGTTTTTCGTCCCGTTTGTTGAGGCCGGACCAAACGAAGCTGCGAATAGATTAAGCGAGCTCATTATCGAGGCTAAGAATATCTGTGTCCCTAGTAGAACCATAGTAGTCAGACCAAAGGATAAGCCCTGGATAACAAAAGAAATCCGTAAGCTTATGAGGTCCCGTGATAAACTCCATAAATTGGCTAAATTATCAAACTCTCGGGTAAATTGGGCTGCGTACCGTCAGGTCCGTAATCGGCTGTCTAATGCTATTTCATCCAGCAAGTCTAAGTATCACTCTAATCTGATCGAGTCCCTAAGTGATCCATGTTTGTCAAGCAAAAAGTGGTGGCACGTGGCGTCTGTCTGTGAGGTAGCTTCCAAACCACTCAAGTACGGGCCCTCGAATTCCGTACCCTTCAAGTTTGGCTAGGAGGCCCTTATGCCAAACCTTGTCGAAGGCCTTGCGTAGGTCCAAAAATGCGACTCCGACCACCTCTCCTTTGTCCATGGCTTTGGTCCACTCGTCCACCAGACGGAGTAGCTGGAGAGTTGTGTTGTCTTTCGATCGAAAGCCACTTTGGTGTCGAGTCAGCATTGGGTAGATGTGCTCCACCAGGCGTTTGTTTTCGAGATTTTCCAGGACTTTGGGGATGATGTTCAGAAGGGATATTGGCCTGTAGTTGTTGGGAACATGGCGACTGCGACCTTTGTGGATTACGCGGTTGTTGAAATATTACCGGCGCAGTGGAGACCATTTCATTTTCATTGGGAGAACAACTCGTTTAAAGGATTTCCAGGATGGTGCGGTCTGTAGTGCTAGTGGTAACTTATTTCATGCTTTGATAGCCATTTAGATAAAGATTTCTTCAGGGATTCTTTAATTTTATTTATCCAATGTGAAATGTTTCTAATAACGGTAATTGTAGTATAGCAATCCTTCTCTAGAAGGTATGATTAATGTTACAGAAATCTATTATGTAGTTAGGTCTCAACCTATCATAATATCTGTAGTCTTTAGAAGCATTTCTAGGCTAGAAAATTATCTATCTAATAGATACAGCTTTGTTTCTTGGTATCCCAACAAAAAGTTATGAAACGCTGGGCTATGCATATGGTATCGACCAGTCAGTGATATGGCGACGGCCGTGAACGTTTCAAATGACATCCGTTTAGAAGACGGACACTCGTGGCGCTGTGTATAAGGCCACAGCAAGTAAATTTTATGGATGACATCCTCTGCAGACTGCAAAAGTAGTGCGATAGGGCGAAAAAAACAAGATTGGTGGAAAAAAAAGATGGCTACATTTTCAAAAATAGGCACCATAAAGTTGTGATGACTGTTGTAAGAAGAATTAAAGGGACAAAAGATGGTATCAGAGCCAACAAGGCATTTATTCCTGTATTTAAGACATGTACTGGTGTGGTAAAATTGACACTAGTGTGGCAGACTGGCATCACAACAAAGTTGTTAACCACACTCATAGCTTCCATATTGGTGCCACTTTTACAACTATCCAATAAGTTTAATTTCTACAACTACAGTCCTGGGTACCTCGCAAGTGTCACTTCTACAAGTACAATTATTAGGCTACAACACAATATATTTGTTCACTTTGGTACTTTATCGTCATGTTGACCAACCCTGCAGAAGAAAAAAATTCTTTTTTTTTCTGAAATCAGGCGAAAAATAATGCGAGCGCTGATGTCATCCATAAAATTTACTTGCTGTGGCCTAATGACAAACCTGAGAAAAGGTCATATAGCTATCATGCAAATTCAAGAAACACTTATCATTGAAAAGCAAGATTGTGAAATATTCTTGGGTGTTAGGCTATTTTAAATGGGGGTTTCACAAGGCATTTTTAGTTTCAAGTATCGCCGCAGAAGTGTATCATTGACCAAATGTCACCACCGTGAGATTAGATATACAATGTAAAGCGAAGGGGTTGGACTGACACTCAAATGACTTTTCATAACAATTTTGAAAATACCTTGTGACAATCGCTGTAATAATTATAAAGGCTATAGAAGACGGAGTTTGACAAATCAGGTCTTCAGGCTACATTTAAGACGATTAATGTAATGTACCCTCCTCAGACACAGCAGCACCGACCAACGCTCCTGGATGTGGAGGTATCCTGACGGTTCCACCTGGAGGTACTGTGACGTCACCAAACTACCCCAATAACTATGGCAACGATGAGACCTGTGAGTGGACGATCACCGTGCCAGAAGGAAGCAGGGTTCTTCTCACGTTCGGCAGCTTCCGCCTTGAGGACGGTTATGACTATTTGACCATCCACGATGGAGGCAGTGATAATGCTACAGAACTACAAAGGTAATGACCTGGCCGGCCAGACAGTTTTCTCACAGAGTAGAGAAGTCTGGATAATGCAGGGAGTGAGTTCTGGTGTGAATTACTAGCTTCCGAGTTCAAAGTTGCGATATTTTCTGGGTAACATGAACAGAAGCAAGAATGACTTATTTTGAATTCCAGGTTAACAGGTAACGCGATACCAGACCCCGTCACCAGTACATCTAACCAGATGTTCGTGAGGTTTACATCTGACGGTAGTGACACGGCTCAGGGGTTCCAGTTCTCCTACACAGCCACAGGTAAGATGTTTAATTACAGGGAGCATGCTCGTTTTTTAACTTTTCGCCAAAGGTTAACGTAGTGTTTGTCTAGGACTTTGAGACTTGATTAAGAAAGTCCAATAGCGGCTTGCTGGATGTTACACCAGAAATCTTCCTGACTGGACTTCTTGACATACAGTTCTTACAAGCAACAATAACATACATACAGTATCTATTTATTTATTCGTTCGGCTGTTTACAGACAGCCAGAGCTGCCCAACTAGCCATAGGCTATTGCCAAGGGCTAGCCCTGGGAAAGAACAATACACATGTTACATATAAAATCATTGCAGTAAACCTTGTCAATATAAAAGCACTATCATTAACATAGCAAAATGGTTACAAATTTACAAATGTTCATTGCATATATATATACATCATGTACAATATGTACACATAGGAAATCACATAGCATGGTGTAGTAAATGTCAGTTAACAGAGAATGGGTCTCCGAGAGCGAGCCAGGCTTTGGCCTTGAAAGAGGACAATGTGCGAGCTGTCTGGGTATCAGGTGGAAGAATGTTCCACAACTAAGAGGCTCTGTGGAAGAAGGTTCTCTGGGTACGTGCACTTTTGGGAATTGGTATTGACAGGTTGTTTCCGTTTCTAAGAGGGTATCTAGATTGAATGGCTGATGACCTGGTAGTGGGTACAAGATTGCAAAGGTGGGGTGGGCAGTGTCCATTCGTCAGTTTGTAGAGGGTAGTCAGAGAGTGGAATTTGCGACGGAAAATGAGCGGTGGAAGACCAAGGTGGACGTAAACGGTACGGTAAGAAGGGTAAGGAAAGCCGTGGAGTCCGCTAATCACTCTGGCGACCCGGTACTGAACAGATTCGATGAGTTTTTCGTCCCGTTTGTTGAGGCCGGACCAAACGAAGCTGCGAATAGATTAAGCGAGCTCATTATCGAGGCTAAGAATATCTGTGTCCCTAGTAGAACCATAGTAGTCAGACCAAAGGATAAGCCCTGGATAACAAAAGAAATCCGTAAGCTTATGAGGTCCCGTGATAAACTCCATAAATTGGCTAAATTATCAAACTCTCGGGTAAATTGGGCTGCGTACCGTCAGGTCCGTAATCGGCTGTCTAATGCTATTTCATCCAGCAAGTCTAAGTATCACTCTAATCTGATCGAGTCCCTAAGTGATCCATGTTTGTCAAGCAAAAAGTGGTGGCACGTGGCGTCTGTCTGTGAGGTAGCTTCCAAACCACTCAAGTACGGGCCCTCGAATTCCGTACCCTTCAAGTTTGGCTAGGAGCTTATGCCAAACCTTGTCGAAGGCCTTGCGTAGGTCCAAAAATGCGACTCCGACCACCTCTCCTTTGTCCATGGCTTTGGTCCACTCGTCCACCAGACGGAGTAGCTGGAGAGTTGTGTTGTCTTTCGATCGAAAGCCACTTTGGTGTCGAGTCAGCATTGGGTAGATGTGCTCCACCAGGCGTTTGTTTTCGAGATTTTCCAGGACTTTGGGGATGATGTTCAGAAGGGATATTGGCCTGTAGTTGTTGGGAACATGGCGACTGCGACCTTTGTGGATTACGCGGTTGTTGAAATATTACCGGCGCAGTGGAGACCATTTCATTTTCATTGGGAGAACAACTCGTTTAAAGGATTTCCAGGATGGTGCGGTCTGTAGTGCTAGTGGTAACTTATTTCATGCTTTGATAGCCATTTAGATAAAGATTTCTTCAGGGATTCTTTAATTTTATTTATCCAATGTGAAATGTTTCTAATAACGGTAATTGTAGTATAGCAATCCTTCTCTAGAAGGTATGATTAATGTTACAGAAATCTATTATGTAGTTAGGTCTCAACCTATCATAATATCTGTAGTCTTTAGAAGCATTTCTAGGCTAGAAAATTATCTATCTAATAGATACAGCTTTGTTTCTTGGTATCCCAACAAAAAGTTATGAAACGCTGGGCTATGCATATGGTATCGACCAGTCAGTGATATGGCGACGGCCGTGAACGTTTCAAATGACATCCGTTTAGAAGACGGACACTCGTGGCGCTGTGTATAAGGCCACAGCAAGTAAATTTTATGGATGACATCCTCTGCAGACTGCAAAAATAGTGCGATAGGGCGAAAAAAAACAAGATTGGTGGAAACAAAAGATGGCTACATTTTCAAAAATAGGCACCATAAAGTTGTGATGACTGTTGTAAGAAGAATTAAAGGGACAAAAGATGGTATCAGAGCCAACAAGGCATTTATTCCTGTATTTAAGACATGTACTGGTGTGATAAAATTGACACTAGTGTGGCAGACTGGCATCACAACAAAGTTGGTAACCACACTCATAGCTTCCATATTGGTGCCACTTTTACAACTATCCAATAAGTTTAATTTCTACAACTACAGTCCTGGGTACCTCGCAAGTGTCACTTCTACAAGTACAATTATTAGGCTACAACACAATATATTTGTTCACTTTGGTACTTTATCGTCATGTTGACCAACCCTGCAGAAGAAAAAAATTCTTTTTTTTTCTGAAATCAGGCGAAAAATAATGCGAGCGCTGATGTCATCCATAAAATTTACTTGCTGTGGCCTAATGACAAACCTGAGAAAAGGTCATATAGCTATCATGCAAATTCAAGAAACACTTATCATTGAAAAGCAAGATTGTGAAATATTCTTGGGTGTTAGGCTATTTTAAATGGGGGTTTCACAAGGCATTTTTAGTTTCAAGTATCGCCGCAGAAGTGTATCATTGACCAAATGTCACCACCGTGAGATTAGATATACAATGTAAAGCGAAGGGGTTGGACTGACACTCAAATGACTTTTCATAACAATTTTGAAAATACCTTGTGACAATCGCTGTAATAATTATAAAGGCTATAGAAGACGGAGTTTGACAAATCAGGTCTTCAGGCTACATTTAAGACGATTAATGTAATGTACCCTCCTCAGACACAGCAGCACCGACCAGTGCTCCTGGATGTGGAGGTGTCCTGACGGCTCCACCTGAAGGTACTGTGACGTCACCAAACTACCCCAATAACTATGGCAACGATGAGACCTGTGAGTGGACGATCACCGTGCCAGAAGGAAGCAGGGTTCTTCTCACGTTCGGCAGCTTCCGCCTTGAGGACGGTTATGACTATTTGACCATCCACGATGGAGGCAGTGATAATGCTACAGAACTGCAAAGGTAATGACCTGGCCGGCCAGACAGTTTTCTCACAGAGTAGAGAAGTCTGGATAATGCAGAGAGTGAGTTCTGGTGTGAATTACTAGCTTCCGAGTTCAAAGTTGCGATATTTTCTGGGTAACATGAACAGAAGCAAGAATGACTTATTTTGAATTCCAGGTTAACAGGTAACGCGATACCAGACCCCGTCACCAGTACATCTAACCAGATGTTCGTGAGGTTTACATCTGACGGTAGTGACACGGCTCTGGGGTTCCAGTTCTCCTACACAGCCACAGGTAAGATGTTTAATTACAGGGAGCATGCTCGTTTTTTAACTTTTCGCCAAAGGTTAACGTAGTGTTTGTCTAGGACTTTGAGACTTGATTAAGAAAGTCCAATAGCGGCTTGCTGGATGTTACACCAGAAATCTTCCTGACTGGACTTCTTGACATACAGTTCTTACAAGCAACAATAACATACATACAGTATCTATTTATTTATTCGTTCGGCTGTTTACAGACAGCCAGAGCTGCCCAACTAGCCATAGGCTATTGCCAAGGGCTAGCCCTGGGAAAGAACAATACACATGTTACATATAAAATCATTGCAGTAAACATTGTCAATATAAAAGCACTATCATTAACATAGCAAAATGGTTACAAATTTACAAATGTTCATTGCATATATATATACATCATGTACAATATGTACACATAGGAAATCACATAGCATGGTGTAGTAAATGTCAGTTAACAGAGAATGGGTCTCCGAGAGCGAGCCAGGCTTTGGCCTTGAAAGAGGACAATGTGCGAGCTGTCTGGGTATCAGGTGGAAGAATGTTCCACAACTAAGAGGCTCTGTGGAAGAAGGTTCTCTGGGTACGTGCACTTTTGGGAATTGGTATCACTGCATGAAAAAGCAGATTCCCACGAGTTCCCAACATTGTGCACGATGGTGGCACCTGACGTGTTCTCACCGTGGGCACGGGTTTCCACGGACTGCCTGTTCCCGCGTGCCCCAACAATGAAAACCTGTGCGCACGATAGGGCACGCGAAGAGTCCACGCGCCCCACTGTTGCACACTTCCCGTGTTGAACAATTATCGTTAACAATGGATAGCTGAGAAGTGTCTGATAATTCAGTTTGGTGAATTGTCAATTAAAAATCCCTTAAACCCTTGCCACATTTCGGTCTGTACTTGCGGGAAAGTCAATAATGAAACCGACGCCAACAGTACGCGAAATAAGATTTGCAACGCATTGCAATGCCCCTATAGTGACCAAAATCGTGCCGTATATACGAAACTCAACCAACTACGTTACCTAGATATACAGATTGCATGTAAGAGTTACACTATAGAAGCAAAAAAATTAGATTTCAACGGAGTGTGCCCAATGTCTTTTACTTCTCATGAAATGTTTTCTATGCGACATTAAATGTATATGTGTATTGAGTTAGTTGTCATCTACGTAAAAGCTCAAAGCTAAGAAGAGCTGTTTTTCTTTCTACGTATTAATTCGTAGAACATGTACACGATTGACCTAGAGGTCGCGAATAATCACAGAAAGAACTTGTTTTATTTGTTTTGGGCTAACAAATACAGTGATTTATAGTTTGCAGTAATTTGTCAGTCAAGCGGGAACGCGGGACAAAGACTACTGATCTCAAATGTATGTGATTCGTGTATTCGAAGAAACAGCATAAATAGAACGGACAAAGCTTTAACAAATGATCAATGGCGATGTATCTGTTCCCCAGCCAACTTGGAAGGAGGCTTTAAACTCGACGCCTATCAATACATAGATTGGAAGTGTTGTTCTTTGGTCGGTCGGCGCGGCTTTGTTTATAATAACGCCGCATTATTCCGGCGCCATGTTGGATTTGCATTATATTGACTCCTTGTTTGTCGTAAAAATCGATTCAAAATATTACAAAGCTAATAATGTTATGGAGAACTTCAATCTTCGCATATTTCACTTTTACAAACAGTGTAGTTTTTGTTTGATATCGATAGGGAGATTGTCTGCCTGGCTTGAGTTTTGTCGAATATTGAGCCGATCGCGAATACGTGTGCTAGTAACATTTCTCAGATATTTCATAGCAATTGTACAGAAGCTCTAAGTTGCATGAGCTAATCAAATTTCTGTTACTAATGGGAAATACGGTCCGTTAGAGGTAAATAAGCAAGTTAAAAAGCACGAAAGTTAACTACTGGACTGCCACAAGCTCCCCTCCCCCAATACACATCTCAGTGTTTTGTCTAAGCTTGAAAACACGGTATTCCGACGCGCGTGTCCTATAGCCTCCTTCGCGATTCTCAACGTTGACTAAGGTTTGCCGGGTGAGGAAATTTGCTTTGGAAGGAGTTTGCCGTATACACACAAATAGTATATACAACGACTTATTGTGTCTGTATTCAAAATACCCATCCGATGTAGCCAATCGCATTTCACACACGAGATGGGTGTTTGAATTGAGGACCAATCAGCACACGTGTCTCCATTTTCAAACCTCACAGTTGTCATTTCGGATCTTGACTCATTTCATTCAGAGTGCTTTCACGCTGCTCCGACCCCGATAGCTAAGTATTTGATCGCACGACTGACAGCGCGGTGAACTTTATGAAAGCTTGCAAATGATTCTACGTCAAGACTGGACACTATCTCGCCATGGAATTGAATTTTACTGCCGACGCCGTGGGACCAAATTCTGCTTTATAGAGCAACATCTGGCCTCCCGACCACCGAGGGTCAGGTTGGCCCTTTGTCGGTGCGATGTTTCTCGCCGCCCGGGCCGGGTCGGCTGACGCACCCTGTTAGCTCTCCATCGTAGCTGCCGGTTAGGCTTAGGTGACTTGGAGCTCCTTCGTCTCCGTGGAGGCCCTACATGTTTCACGATGGATTGGATACCACCGTTACAAACTTGCCTGTTCACGCTTGGAAAATCTGCTGAGGCTGTGTAAATGTATAGGCTCTGGACTAGCAACTTTTTGTGTAAAAGGCCAGCTGGAGGTGTACGGATGAGAGCAGAAATGCTGAAATCCAGAGACCTACGGGAGTTTTACGTCATCAACCAGCACAGTAGAGTGAACTCAAAATGTTGCGACTGCGAATAAAACCCAAAAAGTACTGGTGTCGGACCGACAAACCTATGGGAGCCAAAGGGTCGACAGCCAGTACTCAGTACACATGGAGGAACGCATCAGGAGCAGTCAACTCTCAAATAATACTTAAAACTGCAAAAACAACGAAAGTTAATTCACATCTAGAAAGAATAAAAGCAAACACACTATAATTTATATACAGGGAAGGGGGAAGCTGGGAGGGTAAATTTTGGGCTGGGAAGGGCCGGGGCAGTGAAAATGACGCTGCTATCAATAACAAAGGGTAATTGTGGCGCAGTCGAGGCCCGGGGAGATGATTAGGTGATAATTAACCACTAATTTATGCATCCGTCATTCTCACACAAAAGCAAACGTCGCTAGTTTCCACACGTACGCACACGTGTACTAAGATTGCACGGTTCGCGCACACAGGTTTCCTCATAGAGGGCACGTTGTGCACACGCGAGTGGTCCGTTTCCACGGGTTTGCACAGGTGCCCCATGTAGGGGCACGTCACGTTCGCACAGTGGGCACCCGTTGAAACCCGTGGAAACTCTGGATTTACTTGCATGTGTACACGGATTTGCACAGCGGAAATCTGCGTTTTCGCGCAGTGTATTGACAGGTTGTTTCCGTTTCTAAGAGGGTATCTAGGTTGAATGGCTGATGACCTGGTAGTGGGTACAAGATTGCAAAGGTGGGGTGGGCAGTGTCCATTCGTCAGTTTGTAGAGGGTAGTCAGAGAGTGGAATTTGCGACGGAAAATGAGCGGTGGAAGACCAAGGTGGACGTAAACGGTACGGTAAGAAGGGTAAGGAAAGCCGTGGAGTCCGCTAATCACTCTGGCGACCCGGTACTGAACAGATTCGATGAGTTTTTCGTCCCGTTTGTTGAGGCCGGACCAAACGAAGCTGCGAATAGATTAAGCGAGCTCATTATCGAGGCTAAGAATATCTGTGTCCCTAGTAGAACCATAGTAGTCAGACCAAAGGATAAACCCTGGATAACAAAAGAAATCCGTAAGCTTATGAGGTCCCGTGATAAACTCCATAAATTGGCTAAATTATCAAACTCTCGGGTAAATTGGGCTGCGTACCGTCAGGTCCGTAATCGGCTGTCTAATGCTATTTCATCCAGCAAGTCTAAGTATCACTCTAATCTGATCGAGTCCCTAAGTGATCCATGTTTGTCAAGCAAAAAGTGGTGGCACGTGGCGTCTGTCTGTGAGGTAGCTTCCAAACCACTCAAGTACGGGCCCTCGAATTCCGTACCCTTCAAGTTTGGCTAGGAGGCCCTTATGCCAAACCTTGTCGAAGGCCTTGCGTAGGTCCAAAAATGTGACTCCGACCACCTCTCCTTTGTCCATGGCTTTGGTCCACTCGTCCACCAGACGGAGTAGCTGGAGAGTTGTGTTGTCTTTCGATCGAAAGCCACTTTGGTGTCGAGTCAGCATTGGGTAGATGTGCTCCACCAGGCGTTTGTTTTCGAGATTTTCCAGGACTTTGGGGATGATGTTCAGAAGGGATATTGGCCTGTAGTTGTTGGGAACATGGCGACTGCGACCTTTGTGGATTACGCGGTTGTTGAAATATTACCGGCGCAGTGGAGACCATTTCATTTTCATTGGGAGAACAACTCGTTTAAAGGATTTCCAGGATGGTGCGGTCTGTAGTGCTAGTGGTAACTTATTTCATGCTTTGATAGCCATTTAGATAAAGATTTCTTCAGGGATTTTTTTTTATTTTATTTATCCAATGTGAAATGTTTCTAATAACGGTAATTGTAGTATAGCAATCCTTCTCTAGAAGGTATGATTAATGTTACAGAAATCTATTATGTAGTTAGGTCTCAACCTATCATAATATCTGTAGTCTTTAGAAGCATTTCTAGGCTAGAAAATTATCTATCTAATAGATACAGCTTTGTTTCTTGGTATCCCAACAAAAAGTTATGAAACGCTGGGCTATGCATATGGTATCGACCAGTCAGTGATATGGCGACGGCCGTGAACGTTTCAAATGACATCCGTTTAGAAGACGGACACTCGTGGCGCTGTGTATAAGGCCACAGCAAGTAAATTTTATGGATGATATCCTCTGCAGACTGCAAAAATAGTGCGATAGGGCGAAAAAAACAAGATTGGTGGAAACAAAAGATGGCTACATTTTCAAAAATAGGCACCATAAAGTTGTGATGACTGTTGTAACAAGAATTAAAGGGACAAAAGATGGTATCAGAGCCAACAAGGCATTTATTCCTGTATTTAAGACATGTACTGGTGTGGTAAAATTGACACTAGTGTGGCAGACTGGCATCACAACAAAGTTGTTAACCACACTCATAGCTTCCATATTGGTGCCACTTTTACAACTATCCAATAAGTTTAATTTCTACAACTACAGTCCTGGGTACCTCGCAAGTGTCACTTCTACAAGTACAATTATTAGGCTACAACACAATATATTTGTTCACTTTGGTACTTTATCGTCATGTTGACCAACCCTGCAGAAGAAAAAAATTCTTTTTTTTTCTGAAATCAGGCGAAAAATAATGCGAGTGCTGATGTCATCCATAAAATTTACTTGCTGTGGCCTAATGACAAACCTGAGAAAAGGTCATATAGCTATCATGCAAATTCAAGAAACACTTATCATTGAAAAGCAAGATTGTGAAATATTCTTGGGTGTTAGGCTATTTTAAATGGGGGTTTCACAAGGCATTTTTAGTTTCAAGTATCGCCGCAGAAGTGTATCATTGACCAAATGTCACCACCGTGAGATTAGATATACAATGTAAAGCGAAGGGGTTGGACTGACACTCAAATGACTTTTCATAACAATTTTGAAAATACCTTGTGACAATCGCTGTAATAATTATAAAGGCTATAGAAGACGGAGTTTGACAAATCAGGTCTTCAGGCTACATTTAAGACGATTAATGTAATGTACCCTCCTCAGACACAGCAGCACCGACCAACGCTCCTGGATGTGGAGGTATCCTGACGGTTCCACCTGGAGGTACTGTGACGTCACCAAACTACCCCAATAACTATGGCAACGATGAGACCTGTGAGTGGACGATCACCGTGCCAGAAGGAAGCAGGGTTCTTCTCACGTTTGACAGCTTCAGCCTGGAGAACGGTTGGGACTATCTAACTATATACGATGGAGGCAGTGATAATGCTACAGAACTGCAAAGGTAATGACCTGGCCGGCCAGACAGTTTTCTCACAGAGTAGAGAAGTCTGGATAATGCAGGGAGTGAGTTCTGGTGTGAATTACTAGCTTCCGAGTTCAAAGTTGCGATATTTTCTGGGTAACATGAACAGAAGCAAGAATGACTTATTTTGAATTCCAGGTTAACAGGTAACGCGATACCAGACCCCGTCACCAGTACATCTAACCAGATGTTCGTGAGGTTTACATCTGACGAGATTGACACGGCTCAGGGGTTCCAGTTCTCCTACACAGCCACAGGTAAGATGTTTAATTACAGGGAGCATGCTCGTTTTTTAACTTTTCGCCAATAGTTAACGTAGTGTTTGTCTAGGACTTTGAGACTTGATTAAGAAAGTCCAATAGCGGCTTGCTGGATGTTACACCAGAAATCTTCCTGACTGGACTTCTTGACATACAGTTCTTACAAGCAACAATAACATACATACAGTATTTATTTATTTATTTATTTATTTATTCGTTCGGCTGTTTACAGACAGCCAGAGCTGCCCAACTAGCCATAGGCTATTGCCAAGGGCTAGCCCTGGGAAAGAACAATACACATGTTACATATAAAATCATTGCAGTAAACATTGTCAATATAAAAGCACTATCATTAACATAGCAAAATGGTTACAAATTTACAAATGTTCATTGCATATATATATATATACATCATGTACAATATGTACACATAGGAAATCACATAGCATGGTGTAGTAAATGTCAGTTAACAGAGAATGGGTCTCCGAGAGCGAGCCAGGCTTTGGCCTTGAAGGTGGACAATGAGCGAGCTGTCTGAGTTTCAAGTGGGAGAATGTTCCACAACTGGGTGGCTCTGTGGAAGAAGGTTCTCTGGGTACGTGCACTTTTGGGAATTGGTATTGACAGGTTGTTTCTGTTTCTAAGAGGGTATCTAGATTGAATGGCTGATGACCTGGTAGTGGGTACAAGATTGCAAAGGTGGGGTGGGCAGTGTCCATTCGTCAGTTTGTAGAGGGTAGTCAGAGAGTGGAATTTGCGACGGAAAATGAGCGGTGGAAGACCAAGGTGGACGTAGACGGTACGGTAAGAAGGGTAAGGAAAGCCGTGGAGTCCGCTAATCACTCTGGCGACCCGGTACTGAACAGATTCGATGAGTTTTTCGTCCCGTTTGTTGAGGCCGGACCAAACGAAGCTGCGAATAGATTAAGCGAGCTCATTATCGAGGCTAAGAATATCTGTGTCCCTAGTAGAACCATAGTAGTCAGACCAAAGGATAAACCCTGGATAACAAAAGAAATCCGTAAGCTTATGAGGTCCCGTGATAAACTCCATAAACTGGCTAAATTATCAAACTCTCAGGTAAATTGGGCTGCGTACCGTCAGGTCCGTAATCGGCTGTCTAATGCTATTTCATCCAGCAAGTCTAAGTATCACTCTAATCTGATCGAGTCCCTAAGTGATCCATGTTTGTCAAGCAAAAAGTGGTGGCACGTGGCGTCTGTCTGTGAGGTAGCTTCCAAACCACTCAAGTACGGGCCCTCGAATTCCGTACCCTTCAAGTTTGGCTAGGAGGCCCTTATGCCAAACCTTGTCGAAGGCCTTGCGTAGGTCCAAAAATGCGACTCCGACCACCTCTCCTTTGTCCATGGCTTTGGTCCACTCGTCCACCAGACGGAGTAGCTGGAGAGTTGTGTTGTCTTTCGATCGAAAGCCACTTTGGTGTCGAGTCAGCATTGGGTAGATGTGCTCCACCAGGCGTTTGTTTTCGAGATTTTCCAGGACTTTGGGGATGATGTTCAGAAGGGATATTGGCCTGTAGTTGTTGGGAACATGGCGACTGCGACCTTTGTGGATTACGCGATTGTTGAAATATTACCGGCGCAGTGGAGACCATTTCATTTTCATTGGGAGAACAACTCGTTTAAAGGATTTCCAGGATGGTGCGGTCTGTAGTGCTAGTGGTAACTTATTTCATGCTTTGATAGCCATTTAGATAAAGATTTCTTCAGGGATTTTTTAATTTTATTCATCCAATATGAAATGTTTCTAATAACGGTAATTGTAGTATAGCAATCCTTCTCTAGAAGGTATGATTAATGTTACAGAAATCTATTATGTAGTTAGGTCTCAACCTATCATAATATCTGTAGTCTTTAGAAGCATTTCTAGGCTAGAAAATTATCTATCTATTGAAACCATCCCTCCCACTAAAAAAAAACAAAAAAACATGAGGCTTTTCATTTTCCATTGTTTTTTAAAGCTTACCTGAAATGACATTTCCTCTTTTATATAGATATTTGGTCTTTTCTGAAAATATCTATGTCAGATGTAGACACATTTTCCGCTATAGGCGACGCGACGTAAGAATGTGTACTACGTGCTCCTTGGTGCCATAAATCAACAACGACCGTGACGTCATCTGTTTGACTCCCCGTAGCTAGTATGGCTGCCGTAAGGGGAAACATATGCGGACCCATATCCACACGTATTTCCATACTTATATTATGGACTTTTGAAGATGTCCGGATGGCAGCCAGGAACATTTCTACTTGTCACCGTGCGCTTCATGACTTGTTTTACAGGAGACACGTTAATAATGGTGCGGGTTGGGCCAAACGAGGACTTCACCCAGAATGACCAATGCGGACAGACTTACGCCGTTGGGTCAGCGTTAGAGTTCCCGAATATAGAGGCGTCCTGCGACCCGCCGATGTACGGCCGTTATGTGTCCGTACAGGCAATACCACCATTGGGCGTGAACACAACCGGTTTGGTACTGTGCGAGGTCGAGGTTTATGCTACAGGTTAGACATAGCTCTGTTTTTTAATGTCCATACCAAAAAGAATGGTGAAAAGGGAAGGCTTAGTGTGTAGCGATAATCAAGCGTACAACCCGAAAACGTCGTTTATGTTTTTTTTAGTTATACAAACACCGCTGTCAGTGCACGTGGTACCGTCAAGCGACACCAGTGGATACAACATTTAACATGGGACAAGATTTGACTTATGACAACACTTCTTGCCTATTACACAATGATTATGTTTCTACTTTCTTCAGTTTCCTGAGGTTCTTCCTAATTTGTATGAATACAATCGGATCCTGATTACCTCTATCTTCATGGCTACCTTCTTCCCCCAACGACCGGTCATACCACTAAGAAGGTAGATAGGTAATTACTTGTCAAGGTTGTCAAGGGTGTATCAGGAAACTTGGAACTGACTGGCGTTTACTCTAGCCCTTTTAAAGGAGTGTTCGTTTTCCTGCTGGTACAATGTCTTGTTTCCAATGCCTGTTTGTTTCTGTTCCTTTTCTATCTGAAGATATCTGCTGTGACCACACCATAGGAATCCTGAACGGCAAGATCACTGCTATCGACGGCTACTGCTCTAGGAACGACATCCGATTCTCTTGCGACCCTGGATACGAGCTCGCGGGCAGGTCCAGTGCCACGTGCCAAACGGACGGGAGTTGGGACGGGGAAATTCCGACTTGCCAACGTGAGATAGTTAATGGTTAATGACCCGCCCCGAGGTGTATATGGTGTCATAACGCCTGGCCATTTGCTATAACCACCGAATAAAACCACCGAGGAACAGGCGGGTCATTAACGTTATTATCATATAGCCTAACCAAACTTGCAAACTCCTGTATGACGCATAGATCCCTTGTTACTATACGTGTGAATTCCTTTGTCGAATTTCTGAAAATTCACATTTGTTCTTTGATACATACATTTGTATTACAGATTGCATTTTGAAACCAAAATTTCCACAGAATATATACGAAACATTGCAGTCTTTGGCTTTTTAGAACAACAAAACGCATCATCAATATCAGCAGAAGGAGCCATTCTCCCCTTGCAGTCTGTACTTATTCCCTCTGCTCTGACATATGTTTTGCTCCTTCTGATTCGCCAATGCCTGCATATCCCTTACTTTCCTGTGTGTATAGATCCTTCTGATTGGTCAGAATGAATCGACAACGGTGCCGTTGTCAATTTGCATCAACTGGCTATATGATAATAACCATTATTACCTACCCAAAGAAGGTTATGTTTCGGGTGCGCGCGCGCGTGTGTATGTGTGTGTATATGTGTGAAATTGAAAACTCGAGAATGCTTGGATGGTCTCGATATTTGATATGTGGTCTTGATGAGACTAAATCTTACTCCCCCTAGCGGCTTGTCACGGTGCTGCAGTTTTGATATATCGAGTTTGGGTGATTTTTGAGTGGCAGATATGAGTAAAGCGGTGTAGGTTTGGCCCCCTGGCGGCCAAAAAACTGTAGGGGCCGGTTTAGTTTCAGACTATTTCTATTCAAGTCTCAACAGTACAAAACAAGTTAGTTCAACCTGGAGTACCTGTCCAAAATCCACCTGTATACAAATGCGTTTTTCTTATATTCTATGATTTCGTTATGTGGTTTTACTCAACATTATATTACTTTTGTTATATGCTTTGCTTGTCTGTAACTGTTTCCAATGTTCTTTTTGTAATCTCAATTTGTTTCTGATGACGACACGAAAATAAGCGTGCTGAGCTTGAGTGTGTTGCCATCATGTAATGTACTTATCTGTTGCAATAATAAAAAAAGTTAGGTCTGTAAAACATGGAACTTCCACAATGGAGCATTGTAAGAGACTAACGTAGGAAACTGCTGCACACCACATTGTGGCATGATATGGTTTATTAGACAGCGTTTCCACCACTACTGAAATATGGTACTAAAGATCGGAATTCAAACGGTTGCACCGTCCTGTAGATTGTCAGAAACAACCCAAAATTTGCAATCTCACAATGACTGCAGACTTAATCATTGGACGGATTTGGGGTTCTGGCCCATGGACTATATGGCAAAAAAAGGAATTAACTCATAAATACAATTAGCACCATTTCAATGACTAACCCGTTTTTATACGTTACAAAATTCAGTACTAGATAAATGGACTAAAGTCTCACTTTCCTGCTGGCACAATGTCTAGTTTCCAATGCCTGTCTGTTTCTGTTCCTTTTCTATCTGAAGATATCTGCTGTGACCGCAACATATCATCAATCCTGAACGGAACGGTCACTGCTACAGACGGCTACTGCTCTGGGAACGACATCCGATTCTCTTGCGACCCAGGATACGAGCTCGCCGGCAGGCCCAGTGCCACGTGCCAGAATGACGGGAGTTGGGACGGGGAGACTCCGACTTGCCGACGTGAGATAACGTCTTGATGACGTCACCGGCATGATTCTTTTATTCGATTCTTGTAACAACTTTCAGCGCTAGCCATAGGTAGATAATGTGCATGTCAGGCTTTCGAGGTACATCAGGTGCAAAATGTTTTGTCCTAGGCCTGTTGTCACTGTCTCAGGCGCCAACATGTAATGTATGCCTAATAGGATTGTGACCGCCGTTTGTTTGATGCATAAAGTAATACAGAATTGAAATGGCAGCCTTTCTTGGTCAACTGGCCGATCGATGGGGGATTCTTTATACACTTAGCCCTCTCTCCCGCCCATAATCAGGCATGTCGTGCTTGTCGTGACATCGTTCTTATCATTGGGCGGGGGTCATTGATTGATTTGATTTTTATTAAGAAACCTTTTAGTCCATTTGGGTTAATCTTCCTAGGTTCAGAACAATCAACATGACTATACGACATACATTTTGAAAATGGCAACAATCAACAATCAGAGTATTTACAAAGGAGCACAGTGTCTCAAGGTCAAAGGTCTAGGTAACAATGTTTGAGATGGCTAGTTTAAAATTGGACAGTGTACGCAGTAACTTGATGTCAGAGTTCCAGAGTATATTTGCTCGGTACAGGAAGGTACGTTTATTACTGTTTGTTTTAGGTTTGGGTAGTCTGAAGTTGTTGGATACAGAAAGTTATGACAGTCCTATTTATGATGGAAGAAGAAGTTAGCAGATATGATAAAATCCAAAGTGCACGATCTAAAAACTTTGATATTATTGTGGATAATATAAATTTAGATAAATTCAATATGTTTTGACCATTTCAATTCCAGGGATCTGCTGTAACAAAACAACCAGCATAACGAACGGCCACGTCACCGCTAGTAACGGCTTCTGCTCTGGGAGCCTTATCCAGTTCTCCTGTGACACCGGGTATGAGCTTGTCGGCAGCTCTTTTGCTGTCTGCCAGCTGGACAAACATTGGGACCGAGAGATTCCAACATGCCAACGTGAGTTGACGAAAGTGGTTCTGATTTCTCTTCTTTGCCATTTTCTGGTTTCTGCAAGAAAGAGAGTACCGACCATGGTACGAGATTTCTCGAAACTTCATAGACCTTAATCGGGGATGGGTGATGATAATTACTTGAGTTTTGACCTTTTCATTATGTTGTTTTAAACTCTCTATACAGAGCCTTCGCCGTTCTTCATGTCAGCTTTATACATTTTCAGGTGTCTGCTGTGACAATACCACTGAAATCATAAACGGACTGGTTAATGCTACCGACGGTTACTGCTTTGGGAACGAGATCCAGTTCTCCTGTAATCCTGGGTACGAGCTTGTCGGCAGGTCCTCGGCCACCTGCGAAGACGACGGAAGCTGGGGACGAGAACTTCCGACTTGCCGACGTGAGTTACCGAAGCCCCTTTTGCCGTCTATTGTTATAATCATAATTCTGAAAGAATATAGCTCTCGGATCGATCCGGCTATCCAAACCATAACTTCATCGGCCTCAAATGGAAGGAGTGGGTCAGGTAGATCTTATCAAAAGGTCTAACCAACTACGTCAAAGTAATTATATATACATGTTAAGGTTTGTTCCAGTCTCAACAGTAGAAAAACAAATTAGGTCTGTAAGACATGGACAATTTTCGCAAGAGAGTACTGTAAGAAACTGCATTCAATTTAGCGTAGAAACTGCCGCACACAACATTTGGGGATGTCATGATATGGTTTATTAGATAGCGTTTCCACCACTACTGTAAGGTGGCAAAAACGATCGGAATTCTCAATGTTGCTTAGTCCTCTAGATTTCCAGAAACAAACCAAAAAGTTGAAATCCCGCATTACTATATGCAGACCTCAAAGTATAATTTTCCAATCATTGGACGGACTTCGCATACCTTCGCATTGCCGTTCTGCTGACAGAAAAGTAATTGAAAAGTTATTATAGCACATACAGTGCCTACAGAACAGAGCCTCACATCTACCCAAGCCATCATCGGCGGCACCAGTGCCGGTATCGCCACGGCGCTAATTGTGGCAGCTGTCTGCTTCGTGGTCTTCCTGAGACGGAGGAGGCGAAAAAGAAGAGAAGAAGATCCACAAACGATTGAGCTCGACTTCCTGCCAGATATTGTAGCAAGTGAGTGATATTTATTTCCCCCCTCAAGGACAGTAGATTGCTTACTTGCTTACTTGCTTAAGTCGAGTCCAACCTTGCCCACTGAACTCTCCACACTCCCAAGTAGCTCCTGAGCTTGTTGGATTGCCCCTGATAGCAGCGCTATGTCGTCAACGAAATCAAAGTCAGTCACTACCTTTGGGCCAATCCTTCTACTTCTCCTCCTCTCCACTTGCAGACCAAGTTCTTCCTCCCTACCCTCTATAGCCATCCTCAGTGCGTAATCAAGGACAATCACAAACAGATATGGAGCAAGCGTATCCCCCTGCAGCACCCGAGCATACAACTCAAAAAGCTCAGTTTCACCATCAGGGGAGATGACTTTTGCCTTAGTATCCTGGTACATGCTGACTATGGCTTCCACTAGTTGTTCTGGTATGCTCTGAGAATCTTCAGCATCTTGCCTCTGTGAATAGTATCAAAGGCTTTCTTGAAGTCTATGAATGTAATTATTGCTGTTAAATTATATGCATTGATGCCTTCAATATGCCTACGAATTACAAGAATGTGCCTTACCGTAGACCTCCCCACCCTGAATCCGTTCTGGTTCCTCCTCAGGTGTTTATCCAGTACTGGTCTTATTCTGTTCAGGATCATTCTGTTGTATGTCTTTGCAATGATAGAGCTCAAGCTGATGCCAGTAGATTATAAATCTGTATTTGCTTTGAAGGTTTCTAAATCTGTATTTCCTTTAACCGACGTTTACTGCCAGGCTAATTAATCCAAGTCAACGATGAAAACTTGCGACCTTCTCGTGAATACACAACAAAGACGATTATGTCAAAGGCTGACAAAGATATGTGATGTAATAGCATGTTAACGGCAATGCACCAAAAAGATCATGATTAGGAAGATAGTTCCACAAACCAATCCTGATGCGTGTTTATAAGCACTGAAATAGGTCTGCCTTTTTAGTACAGATACCCCCAAATCCCAAGGTAAATGTTACAGTATGTCGTACGAAATCTTTCAATATAAGGATCGAAATATTTCAAAGGTTAGTGAAATTACCAAGGAAACAGCAAAGTAAGGTTTTCCTTAAGATAAATCTTGTCCAATGTTCTTGCCCCATGTTGCTGTGCAGTCCACAGGAGAATGACGGAGGAGATGGTCCCACCGATTCCCCCCAGGCCACAGTTCCCGAAGCTCGAGGTCGACCCCAGCCGGGTGACGCTTGGCCAGAGGATCGGCAGCGGGGCGTTTGGCCTCGTTTACCGGGCAACCCTGACGCGGGACGACAGGACGGAGGACGTCGTCGTGAAAACTGTTAAAGGTTTTGTAGATACTTTGTTTATGGTGGTGTTTTAGGTGGGACAAGTGCGCGTCTTGCACCAGATTTCAACGAGGTTTCGATCTAGATTTGCAGTTCTAAGCCCAGCTATGTTGGAAATCGATTTTCGTAATCTGCCCTTATTTACAGGCAAACAGTGAAGTGGGCGATTTATTTAGGCATATAGAGAGTTGTTTTTGAGAGCAGCAAGAGGAGCAATTAAGATTAATTTTCACAAACATTTACTTTCGGACCTATTCAGTCTTACAAAAACCCCGCGTATATCCGTATGTACCTGGTTACTAGGTGATGATTTTCCGTGTTTTTGTAACGATTTATAACCAAATTATATAGATCTTTTCGCATATGCAATATGCAATAACAAGGTTCCTTTCACACAGCCAATGGCATATATGCCTGGTGCACGTTGCACTGCAATATATAATTAAGTGTCGCTGCTAACAGATGCGGTCCCAGACCATTTCTACTTTAGAAGCTCTCACTCTATTTCACATTTTCTGCTCCATCCACAGAGAACGCCTGTGAGGACGACAAGCTGGGTTTCCTAGAGGAAATCCGCGCAGTTGTGGACCTGGGGGCTCATAAGAACCTACTGGGTATGATCAACTGCTGCACGGTGGTGCGAGACCATCTGTATCTCATCACGGAATTCATGCCGCACGGAGACCTGAAAAGTTTCTTGAGGAAATGCCGGGAGGTGAGCCACATTGTTGATTTCCTCTGAAAGGTAGAGCACGTTAGTAGTCAAGAAATTTTTAAGACCTTCCTTAACTTCGCAGTTTATCTGTAAGCGTTTAGGATGTAAAAATAAACTGTCAGTCTGCAAAACATTTAGTTATTTCCAAATACTTCCAAATATAGAGTGCTATATTAGTTATTGTATGGGCCGACTACTCACTCTTTGCAGCCAGGGTCTGAATGGCGAGGAGCTTACAATGGGCGGGGCTAAATCGCAAGGGTCTGGAGCGAGCTGCCATTCGGTAACACGGCAGCCGGAATCGAACCCTCGGTCACGGGCCGAACACTCTGCTAGTGCGCTACGCGGTCCTCGTTACATGTTATATGTTGCGATTCTACAGGAAGATAACTCTGACGAACCCCGAGACGAGATCTACAACTTCGAGGTGATGGAGATGTACCAGGTGGCCCGGCAGATCGCTAGAGGCATGGTGAGTACCAGGCTGGAGTGATGTAATATGACTTTCACCGAACATAACTATTTCAGACTATATAATTTAATATGTCAGACTAATAACAACCCTTCTGTGGACGTTTCTATCTCAGACTATATGGTGTAATATAACAGACTAGTCACGACCTTTCTGTGGACGTTCCTATCTCAGACTATATGATGTAATATAACAGACAAGTCACGACCTTTTTTGTGACCGTTCTTATTTCAGGATCACATCGCCCGGTCTCGTTACGTCCACGGAGACCTGGCCGCTCGGAACGTCCTGGTCGGGGAACGCCTGAAGGTGAAGATTTCCGACTTCGGTCTGGCAGAAGATATCTACAACCGAGGCTACCGTCGGCAGGATCGACTTCGAAAGATACCCTTGAAATGGATGGCGCCGGAACGGCTGGAGGGTGGGGAAGTCTACACCGCACAAAGCGACGTGTGAGTAGTGTTAGGATAATATCTAACTATGATACAAAAACTCGAACCTTACACCGCACAGAGCGACGTGTGAGTAGTGTTAGGATAATATCTAACTATGATACCAAAACTCTAACCCTACACCGCACAGAGCGACGTGTGAGTAGTGTTAGGATAATATCTAACTATGATTCCAAAACTCTAACCCTACACCGCACAAAGCGACGTGTGAGTAGTGTTAGGATAATGTCTAACTATGATAGCAAAACTATATAACCTTACACCGCACAGAGCGACGTGTGAGTAGTGTTAGGATAATATCTAACTATGATTCCAAAACTCTAACCCTACACCGCACAAAGCGACGTGTGAGTAGTGTTAGAATAATATCTAACTATGATACCAGAACTCTAACCTTACACCGCACAGAGCGACGTGTGAGTAGTGTTAGGATAATATCTAACTATGATACTAGTACCAAAACTCTAACCTTACACCGCACAGAGCGACGTGTGAGTAGTGTTCGGATAATATCTAACTATGATACCAAAACTCTAACCTTACACCGCACAGAGTGACGTGTGAGTAGTATCATGATTATATCTACAGTGTGACTATGATACTAAATCTCTAACTTTGACCTTAAACCATGGCCACACTATGCGATATGTGAGTAGCTTTATTATAACATTTACCGTGCAACTATCATTGACAAGCTCTAACACTAGACGTTATCTATTTGATTTATAGGTTTGACCGTTTGGTGTGGCAATGTTTGAGGAGATGTATCACAATATTCACCTTGTGTTACCAAGCCTGACCCATGCTCTAAACTTTCTGCGGCCTCATGTCACATTTCGTTAACAGGTGGTCCTTTGGGATAGTGCTGTACGAGATATGTACGCTAGGGGGCGATCCTTACCCTGGGTTGTCGGTAAACCATCTGAAAGACCGCCTACAGGCTGGATACAGGATGCCCCAACCCGAAGACTGTCCGGGTGCCATGTAAGTCTGCTGGTTTCTGAACCCAGATCACGAGCATTTGAACAGAGTACTAGTAAATTGTTTCATGGAATCTCATATCAATACTAACACAAGCACCGACGGTGATAAAAACACAGTTTGTGCCTGCTCACCAGCAAACATACAGATAGTCGTGTAATGTGTAACCTGATATCTTCTCATAGAATCTGCAACGTGCTCTGTGTTTTGTAAATATCATTGAGGTCACTAGACAATCAGGGTTTAATAGAGATTAAGTTCATCTCACAATCCCTAGATGTCGTTTCATCCACAGGTACGACTTGATGCTGCAGTTCATTTAACGAACGCTAGATTTCACGTTTCCACAGGTACGACCTGATGCTGCAGTGTTGGCGCTGGCAACCCGTTTTGCGGCCGTCATTTCGCTCGCTGAAGGACAAAATAGACAAGAATCTCGCCTTCTACGGGCCCGAGTACGCCAGAACAGCGCAACCGGTACCCTCGACAGGCATCCCGCCTTCTGCAGAGCCGAGTACAACAGTTCAACCTTCTACAGGCATCCCACCTTCTATGGACCCGAGTACAACAGCCCAACCCTCTACAGACACCCCGCCTTCTACGGACCCAAGTACAACAGCCCAACCCTCGACAGGCATCCCGCCTTCTACAGACCCACGTACAACAGTTCAATCCTCTACAGACACCCCGCCTTCTACGGACCCAAGTACAACAGTTCAATCCTCTACAGACACCCCGCCTTCTACGGACCCAAGTACAACAGCCCAACCCTCGACAGGCATCCCGCCTTCTACGGATCCGAGTACAACAGACCTACCCACGACAGGCACCCCGCCTTCTACGGACCCAAGTACAACAGCCCAACCCTCGACAGGCATCCCGCCTTCTACGGACCCAAGTACAACAGCCCAACCCCTGACAGACACCCCGCCTTCTACGGACCCAAGTACAACAGCCCAACCCTCGACAGGCATCCCGCCTTCTACGGACCCGAGTACAACAGCCCAACCCTCGACAGGCATCCCGCCTTCTACGGATCCGAGTACAACAGACCTATCCTCGACAGGCACCCCGCCTTCTACGGACCCAAGTACAACAGCCCAACCCTCGACAGGCATCCCGCCTTCTACGGATCCAAGTACAACAGCCCAACCCTCGACAGGCATCCCGCCTTCTACGGACCCGAGTACAACAGTGTAAACCTCGACAGGCATCCTGCTTTCTACAGACCCGAGTACAACAGTTCAATCCTCTACGGACACCCCGACTTCTACGGACCCAAGTACAACAGCCCAACCCTTGACAGGCATCCCGCCTTCTACGGACCCGAGTACAACAGCCTTACACTGGACAGGCATCCCACTTTCTACGGACCTGATATACGGATGTATATAGCTTATTTGTAGATGCGCACATCTTATGCAAATAAGAACTTAAGTTACATAACTGATGAAAGAAGTTCATAATTCCTTTATTCCCTATGGTGCGACATCTCGATATCAAAACGGGAAATTCCCGAAAGAAATTAGTGGTAAATGATGGAAATTTCATACTAGTTACATTTTTAAGTTAATGAAGGGTGCATAACTATGCAAATATTGTATAAATAAAGACATCACTTTGAAATGAGGAAATGCCAGAATAGCATTCTCAAAAGGAAATTATTGTCAGATTTGTGACAGTCGTCATTCAGGAGGAGGATGGCATCAATGTACATAGATTATGCTAATTAGCAACTTATTAACACAATTAACATATCCAAAGCTTTAGATAATTTAGGGAGGTACAGCATCTTGGAACTACTCATTATTGTATTGTTGATGATCATCTATAAACGAGGAGAGGCATCATTATTTCATTGAAAAGCATTATACTTTTGTTTTATGAGGTATTGAGCGCACTACATACTGTACTAACGTATCTAGTAAGTGTTTTTGTTATGATGTATTACGCGGACTAGCTACATGCTTATCTAGTAAGTACTTTTTATCGTGATGTATTACACGGACTACATACTTATCTAGTAAGTACTTTTTATCGTGATGTACTACACGGACTACATACTTATCTAGTATGTGTGCTTTTTGTTATGATGTATTACACGGACTACACACTTATCTAGTGTGTGCTTTTTATTATGATGTATTACACGGACTACATACTCATCTAGTGTGTGCTTTTTATATTTCAGCCATACATAGTATGGTGAAATATATTGTATTCGTAATGTTTCTTTCTTCTTTCTTTCTTTCTTTCTCCTGTCAAATTTTCAAAGTGAATCATCTCCGTCGTTCGTAGACCGAATGACCTGAAATTTGGCACAATGGTAGAGTGGACCAATACCTAAAAGTTTTTTTTTCTTTTCTTTTCTAAATGCCTTTAAAATGATTTTATTGAAGATTTTGGGTCATTTTTAGACCAAAACTGTATATTTGGGCTTCCTGTACCCTGATATTGGCACCAAATGACTTGAAATTTGGTACAGGCGTGCATGGGATATTTATTTAAAGAACCCAATTTTCATTTTTGGCGTATATCACTTCAAAATGACCCATTTCGGGGTTTTACGGCACGTGTTTTGGCCATTCTCGGCGTTTAGTGCGTTCCATATATGGCAAACAAAACAATAACTCCCGCCCTGGGCGACAGGTGACAGGTGTCTGTCTGCTGATTAATTGAATTGTGCCGCCAGCCAATCAGCGAAGAGAAAGGAATTAAAACAACCAATGACACAACACTTCTCAAGCAAACCGCGAATTTCCAAAGCTGAAGCTGATTGGTCACGTGTATATGTAGACGCAACCATTCATATTTGGGAGAATTTGGACATCTATGTTACTCAATAAAAGGTACTGCAAAGAATATAGGAAGATAATATGTTCATTGTTTTACAACATATTTATCATACAGTAACACAATAATAGATGTACGGAATGAAACCTTCAGGCCTGACATTTTGTCCAGACCTTGTTGAAGATTCCACCCCAGCTACTTGGACTCGTCCTGCGTCACATGTATGGAAGTTTGCTTGGCGTGAACTAAACGGCAAGCTTCCTTGAATTTTCTGCGCTTTTTTACGTCAGTTTCTACTCAATTTTGGTTGTCATCGGTTGCAGAACATCGTAAGGTAAGAAATGGCTATCTTTACATTGCCTACTCCGTTGTTAATGTACTTTGAAATGTGTTTTCGTTTGTGAAATTCGTCAGAATTTGACAAACGTAGGTACGACATACTGTGCAAAACCGCGGGCAAGTGCTAACGAGCACTGGCGCGCTGGCGTCATTGTGTAAACCTCTCCGTTTGCTGTCAAAACAATTGAAAAAAATATTTCTGGACGTTACTTGCGTCTTTCCATATTTCTGTTGAATGATGATTTACTCGCGAGTTTGTTTATTTCCGTTTGTTTGTTGTAGTCAAGACGATTAGGTGCCGTCCTTTGGGTTATGTGTAAATTTCACGTAAAATTACGAGCAGCTATACTTGCAAAATCTGCTCCAATAATTTTGCACGAGATGTCATGGTGTTTTGTGCATAATTCTGTTTGTTGACGATAACTGAATATTTTTATTTTGATCGTGACGACCTCCACATATTTTTCTGTGGGGAGGGGGGCAAATAGTTTCACAAGGTAAACCGAATAATTTTCGTTCGTTCATTATATGCTGCTTACTGCATGGTTGATGTAATAAGTGAAATGCCGTACACATATCTATGCCACGTTTTGGGGCATTTAGCCAAACTGCAAGCAAGAATGTTATACTTTGCCACCAAATTATGTTGGTTGTTTGAAGTTGGTTTGTGAAACCTATGTTATTCCAGCCCATAGTTATGCCAGGGGTCATCATAGCCATTGTTGTTCCATGTTGAATATTGTATAAACCTGACACTGGCACACTGTGGTCGTCTTTGAGTCAGTGCACGCTTGTAACATAACTGGCGCTGTTGTTACAATAAGCCATTTTGCACAAAAGCCCTCTCACACAGAGATCAGAAAGCATGTGCGGCAACAGAAATTCTACTTAAGTTTGTAGATAATATGTGAACGGTAAGGTCCCTGTTTGCGGGGACTTAATGTTGCGGTAGCGGGAAAATGGATTGTTTGTATAGCGCCATCCCACAACTAAAATGCATTCACAGTACTGTACTTTCATAGTCATACTGTAATGGAAAAGCCACCTCCTCTATAAACCGCCAGTCAGTACCATTGACTGGTTAGTACTCGGCAACGGTTCTACAAATGGACAGAAAAGTCTGCTTTTGATTTTGACAGTGCTGGCATGCTCAACTGTCACAGATCTAACCGTATCTACCCTTTGAATAATGCAGCACAGTATATACTTTTCTGGTTTTATACAGTACATTGCAAACTAAGATAAAATTGTGTCTTGTATTTGTAAATACAGTCAAACCTGTCCAAGTTGACCACCCGTGGGACCGGGAAAAAGCGGTCAATTTGGACGGGTGGTCGCTGAGAAGAGTATCGACTCAAAACATGCCCGATACAAAATATAAATGGTTTCCGTTGTGTTTAATGGCAAATAGCAAGCACACGCACGCAAAGAAGTAAGTTAGCGAGGTCTTAAATGTCAAATACAACACACACATGCACGCGAAAGGTACACGGTAGTTATTTCAGATACGGCGATCAAGAACACAGCGACGCATAAAGGCTTGTATGGTAACTGACAGAATCAAAGTTCCCCTACTGTCTAAAACGTTAGTGACGATTGTAGACGCAGGAATGCAACATGGACAGATCTTTCTTAAAAAGGTATAAGCTACACAGATCTTTCTTAAAAAGGTATGAGGCTACATACGTTTCAGCATTTGTTCACTTTATAATGATAGAGATTTAAAAAAAAAAAAAAAATTGGATTTTCTTGAATTTCCTCCCATATTACAGTAGACTACCCCATTGACCACTTTATTCTAAACATAACATCGACGCAAACTGGCCGATTTCGGCACAAAATGGCGCTAGTTATCATTACAAAGATCGATGATAACCTCAAGGTTGAAAATGACGCGGTCGTTACGGGTCCCATTTTTGGCCGGTCGCGGTCGCATTGGCCAGGTGGTCGTTGAGAAGAGGTGGTCACTCGGGCAGGTTTGACTGTATTCATGTTTCTCCACTGTATCTGAAATTCCCATCCCAAATGATATCAGTCTAGAATGTGTGGTTACGCAAGTTTCTGCTGACTGCATGCCTGTGAAACATCTAATTGTAGCCATTTATAGACCCCCAATGTTCGCAAAGACTCGTTCATATCCAGTTTGGAAAAACTCTTGGGGCACTTGTCTGCAGTGGAAAGAAGTAACACAGTGATTCTTGGTGACTTTAATGAAAATTTGATGTCAAGTGAAAACAAAATGATCCTTTCTTTCTTGATGCAAAATGGCTTCAAACAGTTGATAGAGTCTCCTACAACTGAAAGATGTACTCTCATTGACCATGTGTACATTTCACAACTGTCAGCTGTTGTTAATCATGGTGTAATACAGACATTCTATAGCTACCATGATGCTGTATACTGTACGTTGTGTAATGAGAGATAAAACAGAAATCAGAGTCAAAGGAAGGGAGTGTGTGTATTGTACCAGCTCAGGTCTTGTCGAGCTGAGTGGAAGGTTGACAATCTCTATAGTCACCATGATGCTGTGATGCTGTATACGTTGTGTAATGATGAGATAAAACAGAAATCAGAGTCAAAGGAAGGGAGTGTGTGTATTGTACCAGCTCAGGTCTTGTTGACCTGAGTGGAAGGTTGACAATTTCTATAGTCACCATGATGCTGTGTACTGTACGTTGTGTAATGAGAGATAAAACAGAAATCAGAGTCAAAGGAAGGGAGTGTGTGTATTGTACCAGCTCAGGTCTTGTTGACCTGAGTGGAAGGTTGACAATTTCTATAGTCACCATGATGCTGTGTACTGTACGTTGTGTAATGATGAGATAAAACAGAAATCAGAGTCAAAGGAATGGAGTGTGTGTGTATTGTACCAGCTCAGGACTTGTCGAGATGAGTGGATGAGAAATGGGAGTCTATGGTGCTCCATAATTGAGAAATACTTGGCGCCAGCTTCCGCCCTTGCCACACGGCACATTCAGTGGTAGCAAGGGGGATGGGGAATGACAAAGGTTCCCGCTCTGGCTCTTGCCAAGACTGGTAAGAGGGAGCCTGGTGGATGCCTGTGAATGAAGTACTTGGCGCCAGCTTCCGGCCCTTGCCACACAGCACATTCAGTGGTGGCAAGGGGGATGGGGAATGACAAAGGTTCCCGCTCTGGCTCTTGCCAAAATTGGTAAGAGGGAGCCTGGTGAATGCCTGTGAATGAAGTACTTGGCGCCAGCTTCCGGCCCTTGCCACACCGCACATTCAGTGGTGGCAAGGGGGATGGGGAATGACAAAGGTTCCCGCTCTGGCTCTTGCCAACATTGGTAAGAGGGAGCCTGGTGGATGCCTGTGAATGAAGTACTTGGCGCCAGCTTCCGGCCCTTGCCACACAGCATATTCAGTGGTGGCAAGGGGGATGGGGAATGACAAAGGTTCCCGCTCTGGCTCTTGCCAAAACTGGTAAGAGGGAGCCTGGTGGATGCCTGTGAATGAAATATTTGTTGCCAGCTTCCGGCCCTTGCCACACGGCACATTCAGTGGTGGCAAGGGGGATGGGGAATGACAAAGGTTCCCGCTCCGGCTCTTGCCAAAGGACAAGAGGGAGCCTGGTGGAGGCTCAGTGATTGGGAGACATGTGGATTTATGAATCATTTTTGTTAATATTAATTCATCCTTTGGACTTGTTTTTAGAATTTGTGTAGATGTTATACCAAATGTCACTGGTTTGACTTCTATATGATGGCTTTAATTTCATTCATGTCAATCCTTCTTGATCCTGTCAGTTGTACCTTTTCATTTGCAAGTACAAGTTGTGTATATGTATTTATTATACCTCTGTTGCAATATTCCTTTATCATTCAAAAGCATTGTGCATTAACATTTTGAAGTGTCCACAAATGTGTAAAACAAAGATTGACATGTCTCTGTTTTTTTTCAGCAGTAAGAACATTGTGCTCATGACACACAGCAGGTAGGGCCTGTTTTCTTGTCGCTAGACTTGCATGTACATGTACTAGTAGGTGTAGACTGTAGAGACAGGTGCAGAATTGGGATCGAAGAGAAGATTTATGTGTAACACAAACACATTGTTATCTTCTGGCAACAATATGTATACTTTCCAAATCAATGGTATAATTATTTCATCAAATATTTGATTGATGTCTGCCTTGAAATGCCAAATCTCACTCTCCTGTTTGCATTGTTAAGATGGGACCTCTAGAGAAGAAAACAATTGGTCCATGAGAAGCTGTATTTGGAGGAGGCACACAGATTTTGTCCCAGGCAGCAACAGATTGATGGCAGATTGCAAATAGTTGTGGAAATGTGTACTGTTTCCAAATCTGCCTATAGTTTGATGTTTCTGCTTTGCATTGAAATTCTAACTTCCCTGTTTCTGTCCTCCATACCCCTCTACAGAAGAGAAGCAGAGCTTGGTCTTTGACTGTATGTGGAAGAAGCAGACTGACTTGATTCCAACCAGCCAGAAAAGGACATGTAGATATTGATCGCAACCGATTCTGAAAAGATGTATATATTTTGACGGAATTGTAATTTTTCTGCGAATAAGATCTAGTATGTAGTTTGCTATTTTTCCAGATTAACTTGTAACAATGTAAAAACTTAAGCTCAAATTACAGTGTATTTACATTAAGTCAATCAGATTGTGAGAGCAGACAAGTGTAAAATTGCAATTTTGTGAAAGTAAAACTGTAAAGATTGAAAGTTTTTTTTCATTCTTACTGTTTGCTGTCTGTGTGTATGTGTGTGTGTTTGTAAGAGAGAGAAGAGATAATCATTCTGAACTTCATCCCACTTGCTATCCAACATGCCATCAACATTTTTTTAATACAAGAAGACCAGAGACTTCATCATTGTCAAGACGTGTATGCCAAAATTGCAAAGGCCCTGGAGGTATATATCACAGGCATTTCCATACAAAATTTTGTTCCAATACCATGGCAATACAGAGGGGCCAAAAATGTTTCGTTCTACCGTGCATATGTCGAGGGCACCCTTATACCAGATTCCATGTTATTCTGTATTAATACCAGACCACAGATATCTCCGTTTTGGAATGTTTATTTTTTTTGATATGTGTGATTGTGGAAGAACATTGTTGCATCGGCAGAGGGGCGGAGGGAAAATGGTGCATTTGCTCATAAGTAAATGTCGGCCTTCCTTGTTCATTTCGAGAAGTTACTGTTAGAATGTTCGATTTCCGCACAGGGGTGATTTGGAACAGTTCAATTTTGCATGGGAACGGGTATGGCTGAAATATGCTGTATTTGCTCTGAAGCAAATGTCGGCCTTTCTAGTTATTATGATGTATTACACGGACTACATACTCATCTAGTGTGTGCTTTTTTGTTATGATGTATTACACGGACTACATACTTATCTAGTAAGTACTTTTTATCGTGATGTATTACACTGACTACATACTTATCTAGTAAGTACTTTTTATCGTGATGTACTACACGGACTACATACTTATCTAGTGTGTGCTTTTTATTATGATGTATTACACGGTCTACATGCTTATCTAGTATTTTTTTATCGTGATGTATTACACGGACTACATACTTATCTAGTAAGTACTTTTTATCGTGATGTACTACACGGACTACATACTTATCTAGTGTGTGCTTTTTATTATGATGTATTACACAGACTACATACTTATCTAGTGTGTGCTTTTTATTATGATGTATTACACGGTCTACATACTTATCTAGTAAGTACTTTTTATCGTGATGTATTACACTGACTACATACTTATCTAGTAAGTACTTTTTATCGTGATGTACTACACGGACTACATACTTATCTAGTGTGTGCTTTTTATTATGATGTATTACACGGTCTACATGCTTATCTAGTATTTTTTTATCGTGATGTATTACACGGACTACATACTTATCTAGTAAGTACTTTTTATCGTGATGTACTACACGGACTACATACTTATCTAGTATATGTTTTTGTATCGTGATGTATTACACGGACTACATAATACTTCTAATACTAATACTGTCAATCAGTATATAGAGACTATGATTCTAAGCAAAGGAACAATGACAATGAAAATTACAAATACAACATACTTATCTAGTATATGCCGTTGTTGTTATGTATTAGTTACTATTACACGGATAGTAGTTGCTTTTTAACGTGATGTACATGTATTACACTGACTACAACTCAGCGCTTTAACAGTATGGAAGAGAGATACTTTTATCAGCTGTAGTATGAAGTTTGCTCACAACATAGAAATATTTAAACGGCTCATCATTCTACACCAGTGGACAAACGAACACCCAGTATGTCACGTCAACAGAACTAACGAGACCAAACTTTGACTGTGAGATTAGAGTAGCACTCCCTGCCGCCTGCTGCGGCTTTTAATTGATATGAAGCAAACCTGTACGTTCTTTTATACTAAAACAAAAAAGACCTGGGTGAAGGTTGAAATTGTTTCAGGTTTTTGTGTGTGTCTTTCTGATTTTAATACTTTCAGTATAAACGACAATGTAACTTTTTTTACGTTTTTGAATATGTACGTAGGCAGGTTGGCAGAATATTGCACATGTGCTAAAGAGGAAATAAAGACTACAGACTTGTCTTCAAGTGCAGTTTGTTTTTTGTGTCTTTACTGACCAAACAGGAATTCCACAGCACCGCGTGTTTCCGGGGAAAGGATTCCCGGAAACTATATAGACCTATATATGGTCAAAACGGTGACGTTTCCAATGTTTGGTTTCTTATTCAAATTTTCTCTGGATTCAACTGTCGTTCTAAGAGTTTCAAATTATTTGCCACCGAATACAGTATCGGCCATATTTATTACGTCATGAGATAAACATTATGACGTCATCCGTAACTGGAGTTTTTTTGGGAGTGAAGCATCGTATTGTATTGTTTCTCCTATTTCGTACATCAAATAATAAATGGCTGCATCAACTAATGAATAACTACATCACTTCATCCACACTCACCTGTACAGCTCTTGCTGTTATGGTGAGAGTCTTTTGAGAGTTCCTCCATCCATCATACCGGATGCGGTGTTCTCTCGCCTGTGTCATGTCCGGATCGTCACACCGCACGTGAGCAGCAGCTGCAGCACCGTATACGTACACGGCGGCCCTCTCCATCTCTGCTGCATCATGGAGGCCCTCTCCATCTCTGCTGCATCATGGAGGCCCTCTCCATCTCTGCTGCATCATGGAGGCCCTCTCCATCTCTGCTGCATCATGGAGGCCCTCTCCATCTCTGCTGCATCATGGAGGCCCTCTCCATCTCTGCTGCATCATGGAGGCCCTCTCCATCTCTGCTGCATCATGGAGGCCCTCTCCATCTCTGCTGCATCATGGAGGCCCTCTCCATCTCTGCTGCATCATGGAGGCCCTCTCCATCTCTGCTGCATCATGGAGGCCCTCTCCATCTCTGCTGCATCATGGAGGCCCTCTCCATCTCTGCTGCATCATGGAGGCCCTCTCCATCTCTGCTACATCATGGAGGCCCTCTCCATCTCTGCTGCACCATGGAGGCCCTCTCCATATCTGCTGCATCTTTGGTGTCCTCACCTTTTCGCAGGTACGCATCACCCATACGGGTATTAAAGCACCTCCACTTTGTGTAATCGGCAGGCTGGGTCAGGCCCAAAAGGTCCCAAGTTCGAAACCTGTCATGTCACCGATCGTGAACGTGCCCTTGGGAAAGGCACTTTTCACGACTTTCCTTACTTCACTCAAGTGAAAATGAGTACCATTCACCCGGACATCAGGAACGAAACTTCTAGGAACAAGTCTTGCATGGCGTTTCTTTGGCGTTTCTCAGCGCCCTGCCATGGGCCAGCTCTGTGCTGTCCGCATGTGTCAATAAATCTTCTTAGTGTGTACGGCAAGCTGTCCATGTTGGCAAGGTCACTCACAAGTTGCTTCAGGGTCAATGTTCCTTCAAGAAACCTGGGGTCACTAAATAATAGTACTAGCGCAGTAATAAGGCAGTAATAAGGTAGTAATAATAAGGGCAGGTAGTTTCCGGAATCTGTATGCCTTCGGGTCGGAGTCATAATAAAAAAATAAAAAAAATAGGCAGCCACGAAGCAACATATATCACCTTTTCTCCCGTGACACCTCCCCTCAACTGGTCCTCTAGGAAGAACGGCCTACATGTTGGCCGATAGGGCTTACCAGTATAAATAAAGGTGAACTGAACTGAACTGATAAGCTACCTTTTCAATCATAAAAGTTCTTAGCGTTTCCGAAGCCCCCCGGCATTTCCAACTTTGTGAAGACTGGACACCTAAGTGCTTCAAACTTGGCGCCATGCAAACACCACCTGTCCAAACAGCCGCCATGTTGGCGTGACCTCTGATGACCCCTGGATCAGCTGACGCCCACATGTGGTGGCGATGGTACCGGTTGGGCCTCGGGCTGTGTCGGAACAACTTTCACTGCAGGGGGAATAACTTTCACTGCCCAGCAAGGTCAAGTGCAGGGCTCAGAGGTCACAAGGTGAGGGTTAACGTTACAGTCGCCAAGGTTATTTGTGTAAAGGGGTTAAACCTGTTAAACTTAGGTGCGAGACACCGGTGCCGCAGGGTTGATTGTTTACCAACATTATGAACAAAGCACCTCAGCTTCGCTCGGCATGGTTCAAGCACTACAGATGTTGGCGGGATCGTAGACTGGTGTACAGCGTTTTTAGCAATCAACCGTTCAAACAGGGATTTGTCAACGAATCTATTCATAGCTAGCTGCTCTACCTCTGTTTGTTCGGACCCGGCGCGGATGCCTGTGGACTTTGTAGTGTAAGTCGCTATCAGTATCATCATCAGGACTTGGCGGTTCGGCCAATAACACTTTATATTAAACGCTGGGAAGTTTCGGTAAGATCTCAACGCGGCATTCTCATCGCCCCAACGGGAAGATGGTGACTGAATTGTTACCGCGAAAATCTGCTTGGAAAGTAACAAAAAACTAACATTATTTAATGTACACATTTTTGCTGCTGGCTTTTTAATATTGGCAACTGCAGTAATAACAGCACATACAGTATCTGCCCTGCCTGACCCCAGGTCATGACCTCTTGTGCCCAGGTCATCAGGTGAGGTTATCTCCATCATTTCATCTCTGCCCGTTGCCATGGCAACACGTGAGAAGGCGTCATCAGCTCCTGCCCACCCGCCAATCAATATCTGGTCTCCTGGCAACATGATGCAATCATCTCATGGTTGCCATGGCGACCAATTGCTACATGAAAGAGCAGGAGGTAATTTGAGATGACTGGTGGTGGTTTTGCTAATTGACCAATTCAGGTGGTGGGCATCATGAAGGCAGTAACCTGTTTCACATCTTATTAGTTGATTCTTGACAATTGTAGATGATGAAATGTAATTTGATGCCTAGGCTGAATTTGCCTAGTGGAAAAGTGGAAAAGTCACTAAAAAAACTTTTCAGATTGTTGTGAAGATTAATTTTTAAACGAATTTGTTAAGTGCAAGGCCATTGACTACTTCTAGTCACTGAACTAGGCTCACTGTGGCAGCATCTCTTCTCCCTAAATCAGAAACAGATTAATTAAACTTTGACTAACTGACTCAATAGGCGAAGCAGGGGTTATGAGGCTGCTCGGGAAATTCCCTTTATCGAATTCTGGCCCAATTCATCTGAAGATACATTTTGTTAGTAGTTTGTGATGGTAAGTCTTTTTAAAGTTGACAGTTGCCATAGCGCACATACAGATACAATTGCATCTCTTTACCTCCCCCTCTGTGACAAGAAACACAAGACTACCTTCCAACTGCCCTATCTAAAGATCATAGCTCATTACATGCTGCTGGCCCTAGGAACTGTAGTGAGGTACATGTGCAACTGTAAGTACCCAGTCTGGGACAGGCACGGGCTGAACAGGTGCTGTTTTAAATCTCTACAGCAGAAATGGTAAGTTTTTTTTTTTGTAGACCTGTCAGTAGATTGGATATTGGATTTGTCCTTTATTTTGAGTCCACTACAAGTAAATCTCGCCTGGTTATATTCCGACGTGTATCAGACATCTACCTCAGAGCTTAAACTGACTGTAGTGCTGCTTCTCGTATGTGACGTATGCTGCCAATGTACAAAGCCATGTTCGGGATTGTGTTCTCGCTGTGCACAATACTACAGTATATTGGTTTAAGCACTGAGGAAGATGTCTGATAGGCAACAAAACATAAGCAGGTGAGAGACATTACTGGTGTGTAATATATATACTACCAACCTCATGAAATAATTTTCGGGTATGAGTAAAATTTTTTTCGCCATAATTTTTATTGTGAAATCCATGTATTTGAGAACCAAAGAACTAAGATGGTATGGCCGAGGGAAGCACAGACAGATGTGGACACAGCAGGTGGACAGGTGGCGCGGTTTGCTGCAGGATCTGGGCTGTAAAAACTGCAGGAAATAGTGATGTTTGTTCAGTACATGTGTGAGCAGAGGGTGCACGTGTGTACTGGGAGTAGTGCCGTGCTACAAGTCAGGTTGTTGACAAGAGGCTGTGCTTTGCTGAGAGAATCGTTGATCACAGTGATACCAAATTGTAGCACCCACGAAGGAAGGTGAGCTTAAGGGACGGGACCTATCACATCAGCATCTGGTGCAGTATAATGTATTGTGTTGTCGCAATTCAAATAAAGTTAAGACCTATCACAGAGCAGAATAAGACCTTTTCCTCTGAGAGTTACAGTACTGCCTAGGAATCAAATCTTTCATCAGACCTGGCTAGGAAAAGGGCAGTTGTGTGCATCAAATGAACCTCAGATGTAATGTTAGTCTGCATCTCTGCTATATTTTGTCTCACCCTTATCTCTTCTGTCATGACCTCAATGAAAAGAGGTGTGCAGGCTGATTTGGGCTTTCATGAATAAGCAAACAAAGCCAGAGGATTTATTCAGGAGTCATTAAATACATTTACTTGTTCTTCTTGCAGGGTAACAAGATGCCAAAGGAAGGAAAGGGAAGCGCCCCACCGACCCCCACCCCCACCCCTGCCAGTGCAGACCCCACCCCCACCCCCACCCCCACCCCTGCCAGTACAGAGTCAATCCCCACCCCCAGTCCCACCCCTACCCCCTTGGGCGTAGATCCGATCGCAGCTCCTCCAGCCATGGACCACGCGGAGTTCCGGAGGATGGGGAAGGAGATGGTGGATTACATCGCTGACTTCATGGAGGGAATCGAGACACGGCCGGTGTTTCCTAGCGTGAAGCCAGGGTACTTGTATTTGCTTCCTCGTATTCGTTTCTCTTGTAAATGTAGTGCTAACTTATTTACTTATGTCATATTTTTTTTTTTTTTGTATGAGAAGGCCAACAATAGACATACATGACTATCTTTCTCAATTCCCACCACAGATATCTTCAGTTATGTCCTTTTCCTCGTATCTATGTGGTACCAGCCACACACATCTCTCTACCACAGATATCTTCAGTTATGTGATAACATGCATGAACATCTCACCCCATGACAGATATCTGCAAGAGCTGATCCCAGACTTAGCACCGCAGATATCTGTAGTTTTGAACATGTCCCATTGCGTTATCTCTGTCAGCATGTGTTTACATAATGTCCATCTTCCCACCACAGATATCTGCGAGAGATGATCCCAGACTCAGCACCAGAGGACCCAGAGAGCTGGGAGGATGTGCAGGCAGACATCGAGCGGGTCATCATGCCCGGGGTCAGTACTAATACGTGGACATCCTTTAACATTACTGTTGTATTTTTACCATAAAATAAGCCAACATTCTATAAAAACAGTTCATCCGTGTTGCTGAAAATCATTTTGAAGTAAGATTGAATTGTAAGTTGAAATTATGTTTGCTTGAGAATCGTTTCATTTTTATCCTTTTTTGCTAGGACTTTGTTTCAGAAAGAAGGTTATTAAGCAATTCTGTAGTTCAATGGTGATTCATTTGAAACTGCACATATGTCCTACTCCATAAATTTGCGGTCGAGAGATCACTGGTAAAATTGCTGAAATAAAAGCTCCGTGAACATTTCACATTTACAGTACCCTGTTCTGATATCACCAGAGAAAGGCACTGGTTTTCATGGCAGGTTAAATACAGCTTATAATATTGTGATTATAGCTAATGGTGTTATTATAACATAGGGGGGTCATTATGTTCCATTAGTGACATGTGGGAGGAACTTTGCTGTGCTATCACGGTTGCTTGTAGTTGTAGTGACCAGTTTGGATATTCAGAATTAATGTTTTTATGTTATCCAGATCATGATATTAGTTCTGATATTAGAAAAAAAAACTAGTTAATCTGTTTTCGTATTCAACCCAAAATCATATACATTAGAAGCCAATTTATTCCATTACAGCCTAATTGCAAATTTCTGCATAAAATTCTGCAATCCCTAACAGTTTCCCATTCCCCCCATTATAAGTAAATGCATAAGCAATTATGACATACTTCAGGGATCTGCATAAAATAATCATGTTACATCGCATATTGCCCCCAAAATATACCAAATGTTGAATGTAGAGTCATCAAAATTATGAATACTTTACATGCAGCTTTCATTAATGTAATAGTACTGACTTACCTGTGAGGTAATTAGAGTGTTTAACAATGACCCTACCTCCCCCCAGGTGACGTTTTGGCACAGTCCACACTTCCACGCCTACTTTCCAACTGGCAACTCCTACCCTGCACTACTGGGGGACATGCTGTCTGGGTCCATCGGCTGTATAGGGTTCAGCTGGGTACGTGTTAACCCTCACACTACTGGGGGACATGTTGTCTGGGGCCATCGGCTGTATAGGCTTCTCCTGGGTATGTATTAACCCTCACACTACTGGGGGACATGTTGTCTGGGGCCATCGGCTGTATAGGGTTCAGCTGGGTACGTATTAACCCTCACACTACTGGGGGACATGTTATCTGGGGCCATCGGCTGTATAGGCTTCTCCTGGGTACGTATTAACCCTCACACTACTGGGGGACATGTTGTCTGGGGCCATCGGCTGTATAGGCTTCTCCTGGGTACGTGTTAACCCTCACACTACTGGGGGACATGTTGTCTGGGGCCATCGGCTGTATAGGCTTCTCCTGGGTACGTATTAACCCTCACACTACTGGGGGACATGTTGTCTGGGGCCATCGGCTGTATAGGCTTCTCCTGGGTACGTATTAACCCTCACACTACTGGGGGACATGTTGTCTGGGGCCATCGGCTGTATAGGCTTCTCCTGGGTACGTATTAACCCTCACACTCCTGGGGACGTATTAACCCTCACACTACTGGGGGACATGTTGTCTGGGGCCATCGGCTGTATAGGCTTCTCCTGGGTACGTATTAACCCTCACACTACTGGGTACGTACAGTATTAACCCTCACACTACAGGGGACGTATTAACCCTCACACTACTGGGGACGTATTAACCCTCACACTACTGGGGACATATTAACCCTCACACTACTGGGTACGTATTAACCCTCACACTACTGGGTACGTATTAACCCTCACATTACTGGGGACGTATTAACCCTCACACTACTGGGGACATATTAACCCTCACACTACTGGGTACGTATTAACCCTCACACTACTGGGGACGTATTAACCCTCACACTACTGGGGACGTATTAACCCTCACACTACTGGGTAAGTATTAACCCTCACACTACTGGGGAAGTATTAACCCTCACACCACTGGGTATGTATTAACCCTCACACTACTGGGGACATATTAACCCTCACACTACAGGGGACGTATTAACCCTCACACTACTGGGGGACATGCTGTCTGGGGCTATTGGCTGTATAGGCTTCTCCTGGGTACGTATTAACCCTCACACTACTGGGGACGTATTAACCCTCACACTACTGGGTACGTATTAACCCTCACATGCACTACTGGGGACGTATTAACCCTCACACTACTGGGTACGTATTAACCCTCACATGCACTACTGGGGACGTATTAACCCTCACACTACTGGGGACGTATTAACCCTCACACTACTGGGTACGTATTAACCCTCACACTACTGGGTACGTATTAACCCTCACATGCACTACTGGGGACGTATTAACCCTCACACTACTGGGGACATATTAACCCTCACACTACTGGGGACGTATTAACCCTCACACTACTGGGTACGTATTAACCCTCACACTACTGGGGACGTATTAACCCTCACACTACTGGGTACGTATTAACCCTCACATGCACTACTGGGGACGTATTAACCCTCACACTACTGGGTACGTATTAACCCTCACATGCACTACTGGGGACGTATTAACCCTCACACTACTGGGTACGTATTAACCCTCACACTACTGGGGACGTATTAACCCTCACACTACTGGGGACGTATGAACCCTCACACTACTGGGGACGTGTTAACCCTCACACTACTGGGTACGTATTAACCCTCACACTACTGGGTACGTATTAACCCTCACATTACTGGGGACGTATTAACCCTCACACTACTGGGGACATATTAACCCTCACACTACTGGGTACGTATTAACCCTCACACTACTGGGGACGTATTAACCCTCACACTACTGGGGACGTATTAACCCTCACACTAATGGGGACGTATTAACCCTCACACTACTGGGGACGTATTAACCCTCACACTACTGGGGACGTATTAACTCTCACACTACTGGGTACGTATTAACCCTACACTACTGGGGACGTATTAAACCTCACACTACTGGGGACGTATTAACCCTCACACTACTGGGGACATATTAACCCTCACACTACTGGGGACGTATTAACCCTCACACTACTGGGTACGTATTAACCCTCACACTACTGGGTACGTATTAACCCTCACACTACTGGGGACGTATTAACCCTCACACTACTGGGGACGTATTAACCCTCAAACTACTGGGGACGTATTATCCCTCACACTACTGGGGACGTATTAACCCTCACACCACTGGGTACGTATTAACCCTCACACTACTGGGTACGTATTAACCCTCACACTACTGGGTACGTATTAACCCTCACACTACTGGGTACGTATTAACCCTCACACTACTGGGTACGTGTTAACCCTCACACTACTGGGTACGTGTTAACCCTCACACTACTGGGTACGTATTAACCCTCACACTACTGGGTACGTATTAACCCTCACACTACTGGGTACGTGTTAACCCTCACACTACTGGGTAAGTATTAACCCTCACACTACTGGGGACGTATTAACCCTCACACCACTGGGTATGTATTAACCCTCACACTACTGGGGACATATCAACCCTCACACTACAGGGGACGTATTAACCCTCACACCACTGGGTATGTATTAACCCTCACACTACTGGGTACGTATTAACCCTCACACTACAGGGGACGTATTAACCCTCACACTACTGGGGACGTATTAACCCTCACACTACAGGGGACGTATTAACCCTCACACTACTGGGGACGTATTAACCCTCACACTACTGGGGACGTATTAACCCTCACACTACTGGGGACGTATTAACCCTCACACCACTGGGTATGTATTAACCCTCACACTACTGGGGACATATTAACCCTCACACTACAGGGGACGTATTAACCCTCACACCACTGGGTATGTATTAACCCTCACACTACTGGGTACGTATTAACCCTCACACTACTGGGGACGTATTAACCCTCACACTACTGGGGACGTATTAACCCTCACACTACTGGGGACGTATTAACCCTCACACTACTGGGGACGTATTAACCCTCACACTACTGGGGACGTATTAACCCTCACACTACTGGGGACGTATTAACCCTCACACTACTGGGGACGTATTAACCCTCACACTACTGGGTACGTATTAACCCTCACACTACTGGGGGACATGCTGTCTGGGGCTATTGGCTGTATAGGCTTCTCCTGGGTACGTATTAACCCTCACACTACTGGGGACGTATTAACCCTCACACTACTGGGTACGTATTAACCCTCACATGCACTACTGGGGACGTATTAACCCTCACACTACTGGGTACGTATTAACCCTCACATGCACTACTGGGGACGTATTAACACTCACACTACTGGGTACGTATTAACCCTCACATTACTGGGGACGTATTAACCCTCACACTACTGGGTACGCATTAACCCTCACACTACTGGGGACGTATTAACCCTCACACTACTGGGGACGTATTAACCCTCACACTACTGGGTATGTATTAACCCTCACACTACTGGGGACGTATTAACCCTCACACTACTGGGACGTATTAACCCTCACACTACTGGGGACGTATTAACCCTCACACTACTGGGGGACATGCTGTCTGGGGCCATCGGCTGTATAGGCTTCTCCTGGGTACGTATTAACCCTCACACTACTTGGTATGTATTAACCCTCACACTACTGGGAGACATGTTGTCTGGGGCCATCGGCTGTATAGGCTTCTCCTGGGTACGTATTAACCCTCACACTACTTGGTATGTATTTACTCTCACACTACTGGGGACATGTTGTCTGGGGCTATCGGCTGTATAGGCTTCTCCTGGGTACGTATTAACCCTCACACTACTGGGAGACATGTTGTCTGGGGCCATCGGCTGTATAGGCTTCTCCTGGGTACGTATTAACCCTCACACTACTGGGGACATGTTGTCTGGGGCTATAGGCTATATTTCCTCTGTACCCCCAGGCTGCCAGCCCTGCCTGTACAGAACTGGAGACAGTGGTGCTAGACTGGCTGGGAAAGGGTTAGAGGTTAGAGGTTATGTGAAGGTTAACTGTGCCCCCCTCCCCAGGCTGCCAGCCCTGCCTGTACAGAGCTGGAGACAGTGGTGCTAGACTGGCTGGGGAAGGGTTAGAGGTTAGAGGTTATGTGAAGGTTAACTGTGCCCCCCTCCCCCAGGCTGCCAGCCCTGCCTGTACAGAGTTGGAGACGGTGGTGCTAGACTGGCTGGGGAAGGGTTAGAGGTTAGAGGTTATGTGAAGGTTAACTGTGCCCCCCTCCCCCAGGCTGCCAGCCCTGCCTGTACAGAGCTGGAGACGGTGGTGCTAGACTGGCTGGGGAAGGGTTAGAGGTTAGAGGTTATGTGAAGGTTAACTGTGCCCCCCTCCCCAGGCTGCCAGCCCTGCCTGTACAGAGCTGGAGACAGTGGTGCTAGACTGGCTGGGGAAGGGTTAGAGGTTAGAGGTTATGTGAAGGTTAACTGTGCCCCCCTCCCCAGGCTGCCAGCCCTGCCTGTACAGAGCTGGAGACAGTGGTGCTAGACTGGCTGGGGAAGGGTTAGAGGTTAGAGGTTATGTGAAGGTTAACTGTGCCCCCCTCCCCCAGGCTGCCAGCCCTGCCTGTACAGAGTTGGAGACGGTGGTGCTAGACTGGCTGGGGAAGGGTTAGAGGTTAGAGGTTATGTGAAGGTTAACTGTGCCCCCCTCCCCAGGCTGCCAGCCCTGCCTGTACAGAGCTGGAGACAGTGGTGCTAGACTGGCTGGGGAAGGGTTAGAGGTTAGAGGTTATGTGAAGGTTAACTGTGCCCCCCTCCCCAGGCTGCCAGCCCTGCATGTACAGAACTGGAGACAGTGGTGCTAGACTGGCTGGGGAAGATGCTGCAGCTGCCGGAGTGTTTCCTGGCCGGAACATCGGGGGAGGGGGGCGGTGTTATACAGGTCAGTCTCAAGGTCAGGTGTCAAGATGTTTCTCAAGATTTAATGTGCTAACGTTAACTGTTAGGTGTTTAAGAGTAAAACATTGATCATTGCACTTATGGAGTTATGTTTTTACTGCAAACAAATTATTGTTTTTGGAAGATGACTAGCCAATCAGCACAAAGCACAGAATTTGAATCAACCAATCATCTTCTTGTCAAATAGCCAATCAGCACCAAGGACAGCATTCAAATTAGCCAATATCATTCCTGTCTGATAGCCAATCAGCACCAAGGACAGCATTCAAACCAACCAATCATACTGTGGTCAGATAGCCAATCAGTACAAAGGAGAGCATTCAATTTTGAAACCTGCCAATCATATTCCTGTTAGTGGAGTCCAGAATTTTTCTTTCGGTGTATGATTGCTCACATTTGTTACGTTGTTCTCTTGTTGACTTGAACACTAGCATTGTTGCTTTGTTTGCTTGATAAACATACCAGAGAGTCACTGATGTAACCTGTCTGGCTAATTCTGTACGTAGTAGTTAATTGCTGCTGTTATTATTCAGTTTTCCCAGGGCATAGCTTGTAGCCCTCCTTGCAAGGCTGTGCAGAAGTTAAAACTGTTGTTGTTATCGTTGTTGTTATTTTTGTTTTTCCCAGGGAACAGCTAGTGAAGCCACCCTGGTGGCGCTCCTTGCCGCCCGCTCTAAGGCTGTGCAGAAGTTTAAAACAGACCGTCCGGAGATGTCCGACCATGACATCATGGGTAAACTGGTCATCTACACGTCTGATCAGGTGATGGTGCTTTACTGTACATCCTGAAATGTTTGCGATGGTTTAGTCTTGTAGTTTTTGTAGTGACCTGTCCACTGTAAATTTGTGCCATCATGCATACACATTTTCAATGTACATGTAACGATAGTTCATCTTTATTCGTGGGGTGACCTTTAACCGTTGTCTTGAAAAACAGCACATTTAGGAGTATTAAGTCTGCGGACAGTGGTTCCAAATTTGCAATATTTTCAAAATTTTCCGATTTGAAACCACCGTCCGTCGACTTCATATCCCTAAATACATTTTTTCTTACAAACAACGAATATAGGTTGCCCTCGGATAAAGGTAAACCAGCGTTACATGCATGTAGCATCACGGAAATCACTCCTCTACTGCATTCCCAGCAAACTAAAGGAATCAACAGCATGTTTCGGTTTGTTTGTTGGTCACGTTGTCACCAGTTTTGCCATCTCTGCCCTTGCAACAAACACTAAGCTGTTATGACATTGTGTACTTCACTTTTTCTTCAACTTTAGCACATGCCAAGTATACAAGTCTGCATTTTATGTCAACATATCACAATCTAATCGAAAGAAGACTTTCATTGATTGAAGTAAGAGTGTTTAATTTTTTTATGATTACCAGTGATCGATGGGTTGCCAGATTGTATAGTAATACATGTATAGATCAGATAAAGTTGTACAATCAGTAACATTCCTAACATTGAATTCTACTCATGAATGTTACATCAGTATAAAGTATTAAGCTATTTTCACCCTATAGGGCATTGTTCAATAATTGTGTACCCCCCTCCCAGGCGCATTCCTCAGTGGAGCGGGCGGCCATGTTGGGTGCTGTCAGGTGCAGGAAGCTACAGACTGACGAGGACCTCGCGCTGAGGGGAGCGGTACTGCAGGCTGCTATACAGGAGGACAGAGCTCAGGGACTTCTGCCCTTCTTTGTAAGCTGGAAACTTTTTTCTCTGGGTTGCACTTATTTCATTGGTTGGTTCTGAAATTTTAAAAGATTATGATGAATTGGGGTATCAATGAAAGCAGAGACTCTACCTGTACACACAGTTTCAGGGAGTGCATATACAAAAAATCAAGTCAGATTTAGCTTATTTTTATCTTGCTAAATTTTTACTTCAAAATGCCTTCAAGCCAAGCAAGTGAACTGATCTGAGGGTCTTAAAGGAATAAAGGAATCTGCCATTGATCTGCTTTACCTAGGTGTGTAATGATTGTGAATGATTGATCATGCAGAATAAATTTGTGACCGTACACTTCTAACCCAGTCCTTACCTGCCGTTGCTAGGTGGTTGCTACGCTGGGGACCACACCCTCCTGCGCCTTCGATAACTTACAGGAGCTCGGACCCGTCTGTGAGTGATGTTTGCTTTTGTTTTTACTTCTGGTCATGATGAGGAAGGTCGTTTCTAATTTAACGTTTGTTCCATTTCAGAGTTTGATTTCTCCATTTCCTTCCTCTGTTTGTTGTTACTAGTACCTTAGTAGTGAATGGAGTCATGACAGAGCATGGAGTTGATTTGTTACTTCAAAACTTCCAGAAAGTGCAGACATTCCATAAGTAGGTTCTCTGGAATGCTCCTTGAAAGTGAAAAGAAAATTGCCATCTTCCAATCTTGCAGTCTTTAGGTTTAGGTGTTGACCTGCTAACCTTTGATCCTTAGCCCAAAGAGGAGGTCATATGGATGTGGCATACGCTGGCAGTGCCTTCGTGTTGTTAACCTTTAACCCTTGCCCCCGTGACCCCAGGTCGTGAGGAGTTCATGTGGCTGCGTGTGGATGCGGCGTACGCTGGCAGTGGCTTCATGTTGTTAACCTCTGACCCTTGCCCCCGTGACCCCAGGTCGTGAGGAGGTCATGTGGCTGCATGTAGACGCGGCGTACGCTGGCAGTGCCTTCATGTTGTTAACCTTTGACCCTTGCCCCCTTGACCCCAGGTCGTGAGGAGGTCATGTGGCTGCAGCATATGCTGGCAGTGCCTCCTTGTTGTTAACCTTTAACCCTTGCCCCCTGTGACCCCAGGTCGTGAGGAGTTCATGTGGCTGCATGTGGACGCGGCGTACGCTGGCAGTGCCTTCATCTGTCCTGAGTACAGACCACTGCTGGATGGGGTGGAGGTGAGTTCTCCTTTTGTAAGGACGGTCACATGAGTGGGTTTATACAAGTCTGTATGAGTTGGGTATTGACATTCTTTTGGTTTAGGTTAAGTTCGTAGGGAAGAAGTTGTATTTTACTTTGACTTTTACTGTGCAGCCAGGTTATTGAACTGAAAAAAAATACTTTTTTGGCTGCCAACTTTACCTAAACAAAAAAGGGAACTCGTGGACTTGAATATAGATAGATAGAACTTTATTGCACGACAATTGTACATGGTACAATATATGCACTCCTGTGACAGCTTCCTTCGGACACACTGGTACATTTCTTTGGTTCCTGACTATCTTGACTAAGTTTTTCCAGTAAAGCAGAAATTCAAACTATTGGAAACCTTTTTCCCAGTTTGCAGATTCCTTCAACTTTAACCCCCACAAGTGGATGAGGGTGAACTTTGACTGCTCAGCCATGTGGTGAGTCATGAATCCTAACCCCTGACCTTTCAACTCTAACCACCACGTGAACTCTGACTGCTCAACCATGTGGTGAGTCAGGAATCCTAACCCCCAACCTTTCACCTCTAACCTCCACATGAACTTTGACTGCTCAGCCATTTGGTGAGTCATGAATCCTAACCCCCAACCTATCACCTTCACCACATGAACTTTGACTGCTCAGGATGTTGTGAGTCATGAATCCTAACCCCCAACCTTTCACCTTCACCATGTGAACTTTGACTGCTCAGCCATGTGGTGAGTCGTGAACTCAGACAACAATTCTAACCCCTACATAACATTCACTGCTGAGACATGACAGTAATGACAACAAATATGAATAAAGGCAAATTCATTAGAGTTTCTTGTGGTGTTTTTTGACAGACCGCCGTAATAAAAAAATCACAAAGATCTGACCTGTGCTGACATGTTCTGTTTTGTTTTGTTGAAGGATTCGAAACCGAGCAGACATCGTGGACGCGTTCAACTTGGACCCGCTCTACCTCAAACACGACAACCAAGGTCAGGTCAGGCAGGGTGTCAGGCTCATGTTGTCTGGCTTCTGATTGGTCATTTGAATGGTGATAAGCTAGCTCAAGGTTTTTATACAGCACTGGTAGCACTGATTATGCTTTCCCTGTTGTATATATATGCTTTCCCTGTTGTGTATATATATGCTTTCCCTGTTGTATGTATATATATATATATATATATATATATGTATAACCTGTGTAACTAACCTGGGCTCTCCTCTCTCCGTGGTGCTGAAGGTTTGGTGACAGATTACAGGGTGAGCAGCTTTCACATCTCCTAGATAATCCTGTCCTTAAGCCTGTAGGTCTGTAATCTGTGGTCTTCTCTATTTGCTGTGTACTTACATCATACATGTAGGTATCCTCTTGAGCAGTCTTTCAGATCTCCTAGATAATCCTGTCATTAAGCCTGTAGGTCCGTAGTCTGTGGTCTTCTCTGCCTATTTACTGTATAACCTGTACGTATTCTAGTAGGCTTTCAGATCTCCTAGATAATCCTGTCCTTAAGCCTGTAGGTCTGTAGTCTGTGGTCTTCTCTGTTTGCTGTGTACTTACATCATACATGAAGGTATCCTCGGCCTCTTGAGCAGGTTTTCAGATCTCATAAATAATCCTGTCCTTAACTTAAAGCCTGTGTGTCTGTGGTCTTCTCTGCCTATATGCTGTATAACCTGTAGGCATTCTCTTGAGCAGGCTTTCAGCTCTCCTCAGCTATCGCTTGTGCTTTTCCTTACTCCTGTATGTCATTCTGCAGTTTTCTCTGCCTGTTTGCTGGGCATTTAGTCCTTCTCTTTGGCAGATAGTTGTGACAGAAATGTGTTTTTTTGTACTAGATGTTGATAATTTGCATGGAAAGTGCCCTTTTTACACAATACTTAATATTTTTACCTTGCTGCAGCACTATTAGATGTCACTAGGGGGCATTATTTGAACCTTGACTGCACTGACAAATACCACTGGGGGCATTAACTGACCTTTAACCCTGCAGCACTGGCAGATACCACTAGGGCGGCGCTTCCGCTCGCTGAAGCTGTGGTTCGTGTTGCGCATGTTTGGGGTCAAAGGTCTTCAGGACCATATCAGGAAGGTGAGACATAAGACAATGTCTTTAAGGTGCTTTTTTAAGAAGTAAGAGAAACGAGAAACTTGTGATCGACTGCTCTGTACATTCCGAGACACATGAAGTAACAATAAAGAACCTGAACTTGGCTCAGCTGACAGCACACACTTGTCTTTTCCACCAAAATGTTAACATTCCTTGTTGTGGTTCTCCTTGCAGCAAGTCGGGCTGGCTAAGGAGTTCGAGGCCCTTGTTAGGAGTGACGAGAGGTTCGAGGTTACAGCTAAGGTGGTGCTGGGCCTTGTCTGCTTCAGACTTAAGGTGTGTGACAGGATATAAGTTTGTTTATCATGTCTAGAGTTCTCCTTCTTGCGCATCGTGCATGTATCTCAGACTACGTTTGATGTGTTCTTAATCGCTAAGATTACTGAGCCATAAAGCCTTTTATCTGTCAAACCTGCCACACATATAGCTTTGCCAGAAAGAAAATATCATTGCCCAAATCTGAACCTTCACCCACTTGCAATTGTTTTTGAAATCATGTTTTTAGTATCTTAGAAATTGCATAAAGCTGTCATTTTGGCTCTTAGTGCCTTAAAACAGTAAACCTTACTATTAAGATATATGTGGATGAGCTTCTTCGGGTATTTACAAGATGAATCGTACATTTGGTACATTTTGCACCTGCAGGGCTCCAATGACCTTAACGAGCTGCTACTTAAGAAGATAAACGACGGCAAGAAGATCCACCTGGTCCCGTCCCAGGTGAGAGGAACGTACTTCCTGAGATTTGCCGTCTGCGCCGCCACGACTGCGTCTCAAGATGTCACCTACGCCTGGGAGATTATCAGTCAGCTGGCCGGCGACGTCTTACAGGGGGAAAACAGCGAAAACAGCACAGATGGTGAAAAACAGGCTTCGTAACTTTTAAAATTAGCATTTAAGGGGAGGCAGCAATATGCAGGTTTTGGTCCTTTGAACTGTTTGTGAGTGTTTTCAGTGGGCGGGTGACATTTTACAGTGAGAAAACAGTAACAACAACAAAGATAGAGAAAAACTGGCATGGATTTCTGGGCAAGCATAGTGTCTCCCACATCTCCTATCTTGACTCAAGAGGACACTAAGGGAAGGTTTACCAGAATTAAAGGTTCGTGATTCAAAGGACCAAAAACTGAATTTTGTTGCCCCCCTTAGACTTTAATCTAAAACCTACTTGTTAAAATGAGATCAACTTGTCTTTGATTTCAAACAGAACCTTAAATGCAAAATGAATGTTGTTGTCAATGTACCCAAACTCAGGTTTGCCCTAAGAGTTTTGAGTTATTTTATATTTAATCAAATTAGTGATACCGTTCTGTTGCGCACAAGGAAAGTAATTTAAGCAGTCACAAAACTACTTAAGACGAGGGTTTATGTCTTAAACCTCAGCAGTGCCAAATTATAAGACATGATGCAGTCAAGTAGATAATGATTTAGTTGGAAGCTGAAATCTTAGACAAAAGAGTATATTATGATGAATTTGTAAACAAATGAATGAGCTATGTCTATTTATTTAATTAAGTGATACTTGATAAAAAGAGGTTCAAACATATGAAATCTATTTTCCAGAAAGTTACGTTATCTTACGATTTGTCCACAGTCGTATTAGTGAAACTTGCTAACAATGTATCAAATTAACCGGAACTGGGTGGGTATCAAATGTAACAAATAGGGCAGATTGTCACAAATTTTCTGTAATGTGAATGTAACAACTTGTGCTCATTGTCAGTTAAGCAAGGAAGCGCACCTGGTAAAGTTGTGATTAGCTGTTTATATCACATGCATGATTGTTATGCAACAATGTAACAATGTCTGGCCAATTCATGTCTCAAGAGTCTTATTAGATATGATAATGATTTGATACAATTTTGTCATCCAAAGTAATTTTTGTTACCATGTGAAGTGTTGATTTTACATGATACAAACGTTTCCTGAACAACCTTTGCAAACAATTACAAAGCTAATCAGTTGGTTGAGTAACTTTTGTATTGAGTATTTTATTGCCTGGATGTCTAACCTTCATCAGCCCATTGTTGATTGTAAGGGGTCTGGCGGATTCCTCCCCATTTCCATGTCTGTGTGTTTGTTACTGACATTCATGTTATTCGTGTAATGACATTTGCCACTTTTTGATTGAACATGTCCGTTAATTTATCTATCTAATTAATAACAGCTTAAAGTCGGAACTCCTGTTTTACAAGATAATTGTTTTTCTGTCGCTTTGTTGAACTATAGATGTTGATAGACTAAGTATGAGTTTTTAACGTATGTTCAGAAAGGAGGTGGCTTCTTCGTAGTTTGGTGTAAAAAATACAGTTCGCAAAACCAATAGTTACTGTTATGTAAGGTAAGGTGAAGGGTTAGGCCCACAGCCTTGTTGAGATCGAAGGGCGGTGGGTTGTTATCAACTGTTTGTTTGTTTGTTTGTTGGAACCTTTATTCATTCATGAGAAGCTCAAATCGGCCTGCAGGCCGCTTTTCATTGAAGTCATCTGAGAGGTAAGGGTCAGATAGAATATAAGAGAGATGCAGTTTACATTGAGTCCTCATAAATCATATAACTGTTGAGTAACAACGCTAGAAGGTTCTGTACATTGCAAGATGCTACATACTATAGCAGGTGCAGCACGCAGTGGCGCTCTTTGCGCCCATGTGCAATTGGCAAAAGTTGATGCTCTAAGAAGTACAGTAAAAGCTTTGCCTCCGTACGTACATAGACCACCAGGTGACCATGTTTTGGCAGTCCCGTAGACAATTTCCCCGCTGTCCCAGGCATAAGGAATCCTGTCTGTACTCGCTAGTTGTCTACTGGCTACTTTCTTCACGTTCCCTGGTTCGTCGCCACGCCGTAGGCAGGACTGACTGCACTGAGATGGCACAGAGCTGAGTAGTTCTACTTTTTTTCTGAATTTCAGCAAGTTTTCTCTACCATGTTGCTCCTGCTACACATTTATAAGACGTGGTCTCCCCCATGCAACTGCGCCCCCTGTCGGCTACCCACGGCAGTGTACGGCTACCCACGGCAGTGTACGGTGACCTAACATGACGATTCTGCCAGTACAAGAGGCGTTCAGAAACTCTACAGCTGTGTTCTACAGTCTTCAGTCCCTAGGCTCCCTACAGCCACCATAGATCCTGGTTGGACTCCCACTGCTTGTTTGAAAATCGCCCTTTGGACTTGCTTGGCTTTTTTTTAATCCCTGGTTTTAAGTTTTTCTTGAGTTCATCTCAACTTTAGGACAAACAGGTTCTTGCATCTGCTGATATGTTTGAAATCCCACTTTCCGTTTCATCGCTGCAGCAGAGACATCGTTCCCAGAGCCAGACCAGTCACCATGACAACGGACGACATCGCAGACGATATTTTGCAGTTCCTAGCTGAGGCGGGAGAGGGCGAAGCGCTCTGATTTCCATTGTTGACCAACTTGCAGGCGATTCTCCCGCCATTAATCTGCAACCTGTATTCTCGTTGCGTTTGGGTGCTGTCTATGTTTACCAGGTCATACGCGTTTCTCTGCGGCGGATTGCAAGGGTTGACGGGACCGTAACATTTACAGTCGGCCATTTTCACCTTGACGTCCATCACCACGCCCTTGAAACAGCCTATGAAGTACGGAAAGTCCCCCGTCACGTGATAACGATATCTCCCGTCCACCAGGCGGCCATGACACTCATCCAGGTCAGCCGAGGTCAAGGTCGTGCCGTCCTCTGTCCTCGGCCCGTAGATCGGGAACCCGTCAAAGGCGACGCCGACAATGGTGGACGGAACCTGCAGCAGAAAGTTGTGGCAGATATCAGTGAAGAGGGCAGGTTCGTAAAGATGGAGTTTCTTTCAAAACAAAGTTTTATTTCTATCGTTTATATCATTGTCAATTTGATGTCCTTTACACTGGGATAAGTGACACGATAGCTCTGAAAAATGGCACGAGCGACTAACAGCCTTCCCCATTTTCTTTCCTGTTGTTCCTCTTCCCAAACCTAAGACAAAATAATGTACTGAAATGCAACGTTTAGCTTTACACTGTATACAGGGGAGTTCACTGACAACTGCGCTGTGGCTTAGAGATGAAATTGATTAACAGTATAACGTTAATAATTTTTCTAAATCTAAAATCTCTCACAACATTTGAACTTATCATCAACCAATCAGCTGTAGGAAAGTTGATCTGTGATTGGTTGAGCAGACAGTTTGGAATGACGTTCCTACCTGTAATTGGTTGAGCAGACAGTTGGGTATGGCGTTACTGCCTGTGATTGGTTGAGCAGACAGTTGGGTATGGCGTTACTGCCTGTGATTGGTTGAGCAGACAGTTGGGTATGACGTTCCTACCTGTTCCTACATGTGATTGGTTGAGCAGACAGTTGGGTATGACGTTTCTACCTGTGATTGGTTGAGCAGACAGTTAGGTATGACGTTCCTACCTGTGATTGGTTGAGCAGACAGTTGGGTATGACGTTCCTACCTGTGATTGGTTGAGCAGACAGTTAGGTATGACGTTCCTACCTGTGATTGGTTGAGCAGACAATTGGGTATGACGCTCCTACCTGTGATTGGTTGAGCAGACAGTTGGGTATGACGTGGTAGTGGTAGTTCCTCTGCGGGTCGACATGGCCGCTACACGAGTCGAACCCCCCAGCGTTGTGCAGCAGTCCCGCGTCATAACATCTGTCTGTGACGTAGGGACTGTAGATGGGCACGCCGTTCACAGCCATGCCTGGAAAACAGCACGCGGAACGGGTGGAAACAGCACACGGAACGGATGGATATAGCACACGGAACGGGTGGAAGCAGCACACGGAACGGATGGAAACAGCAAACAGAACGGATGGAAACAGCACACGGAACGGGTGGAAACAGCAAACAGAACGGATGGAAACAGCACACGGAACGGATGGAAACAGCACACGGAACGGATGGAAATAGCACGCGGAACGGATGGAAATAGCACACGGAACGGATGGAAACAGCACACGGAACGGGTGGAAACAGCAAACAGAACGGATGGAAACAGCACACGGAACGGATGGAAACAGCACACGGAACGGATGGAAACAGCACACGGAACGGATGGAAATAGCACACGGAACGGATGGAAACAGCACACGGAACGGATTGAAGCAGCACACGGAACGGATGGAAACAGTACACGGAACGGATGGAAACAGCACACGGAACGGATGGAAACAGCACACGGAACGGGTGAAATAGCACACGGAATGGGTGGAAACAGGCCGTAGACACGACAGTAACACCATGTAAGACTCTACGTACACCAGTCAGATATAGCTATACCATCCCTCAGCTTACAAACATGAAGCGGGTGAAACTGTACATAACACTAAAGATAGCACATACACCCGATAGACTAAATGATTAGCCTAAAAACAGTACATACACTTGAATGTATACACGTCTAATAAAACAGAACATAAACTTCAAAGAACAGAAAAGTACGTAAATCCGATAAAAAGAGCATATAAACCTGATAAAAAGAGTGCCTAAACCCGATGAAAACAGTATGTAAACCCAATGAAAACCGTATGTAAACCTGATAAAACAACACATAAATAAAGCCAGTAGTACTTACCTATGGGTCCGTCGGGCAGGCAGCTCGGCCGGGACGCGAAGGTGGCGTTCCGCCGAATACGGTAGATGTGCGGCTGTTTCTGCGGCGGCAGGAATAAAAAAGACTTGTGTCAGGAAGAACAGATTAGTGTCTCATGTACGCTGAAACTATAATGTGCGTGTTTAACGTCAATAATAAGTAATTTCATTGATGTGCAATTTCCACTGTTAGTTATTTTCTACCTATTATCATGTGTTCTGTAGCTATGATGCTATTCTATGTTTGGGTTTGCTCCCATGATGTATTTTTTTGATCACCAATAGGCAATAAGAATCTCCTTGGATGAAGGAAATAAATGAAACAAAATGAAACGATGCACCATCCCGTGGCATACAAACAATACAAACAATAGTATGCCAGTCCTCATGTCGGCATCTGTCTGCTCTCCTGGTAGATTTTCCGGTTTCTCCGTCACCGTTACCGTTATTTCACAGCTTGCCGCCTCGTTCGTCATGCTTTATAAACCCTTGCTGAGACGAACCGTTCCCGCGGAACGGACCGAGTTTGTCTCTTATCTATGGACCGCAGACGCCAAATGCGGGCCGGTACGAAAGGAGAAGGGACGGTGTAACTCAAATGTGCAATTTTCAACAGAAACACGGATGTATAATTTTCAACAGAACGGTTCATTAAACGTAAAGCTGGTTCATGAAGAAGAAGGCAATCTCAGACGGCAGACATTATCCCTTACTTAAGCTGCTTCGCGATCTCTCTCTCTCTCTCTCTCTCTGTCTCTCTCTTTCTCTCTCCCTCTCTCTCTCTCTCTCTCTCTCTCTCTCTCTCTCGCTCACACACACACACACATTGAGAGAGGGACAAGCCAAAAACATTAAACTTCTGCCTATCTACTTGTTGTGTAGAGACCGTGCGGCTGAATACTTCGACAAATCCAGTCTGGACGGACGATGTCGGTGCAAATTCTCATGTACATAAAGACTGCTGATACGAGTCATGGCCTAAGATTGGGTAACTACGTATTCCGGTTGTTAAATGGGTCACTGACTGTGATTGGTTGATTATCAATCATTATTGTATAAATGAGCCATCACCTGTGATTGGTTGGTTATCAATCTTTGCTGTATAAATGGGCCATCGACTGTGATTGGTTGATTATATATTATTACATCGTGTATATGGGTCATCGATTGTGATTGGTTGGCAACGGCCCTTAGGAGAATTAGACGGATCATCAACTGCCATTGGACAGCACGGGTCACTGTGTGAATCATCATTAGTTGCGAATAATTGAATGTGGGTAATTAGATGCGTTATAAACTGTGATTGGTTGGTAATAAATACAAGTATATGAGGTACACGGTTTATACGAACTTGACTTATGAACCCTACATGTCCCCAGATGATGATGTATTAAGTACATGAACACGTTAACGTTGTGACCGGTACGTCTCTTGTTGTGTTATATAGCGATGGGGCCTCATGGTAACTAGCAGGGCAGAGGGGTTTTACACTGTTCGTTACAAGCCGGCCGTATTAAGTCTGAAGCACTCGTGCGATAAGGAGACACGGGTGAAAGGTTCACTCCTGGTCAACTGGTCCTGCGTTGCTGTGAACACGTTCTTGTGTGATATAGAGTCGGGGTCCCGTGGTGTATAAAAGGGCAGATGTTGGAAACTTTTTCTATACAGACGGTAAAGTAAGTAATAAGTAAAGGCACCCGTCGGTCTCACAGGACCATGCGTAGTGCTAAATTCTACACAATGAACTTATTGTTTGTTTTTACGTTTTGAGCGTCTGTGTTCTGATGCAAGTCTCTGCTTTTCTTCCCCCGTGTTAATCTCTCTTGCTGAATGGCCTTCCTTTGCCTTGCTACAGACGGTATTTTCTAGTTTAGAGTACAAGAAGTCCAGAAATAGCTGCCGAGGCTGCATTGTTTCCTCTGGTGCAATAACACACCAAGGTGAATATCAATCCAGTGGGTGCCCCTGTTGTCATTTGTGTCTATGGCCATGGCCCCTTCCCAGTCTGTCACACGGACGCAGAACAAGCCATTGTCACCCTGAAGAGGGTGACAGATGGTGATCACCTCACCGACAGGACGGCCATTATCAACTCTCTGGTTGTGTGCAAGGAACTTCGTTAACGGATACAATGTACCGTCTGCGATGAAGGTTAGACATCCAGGCATAAGATGCACAAGATAGTTTCTCAAGCAGCTAATGAATAGATTTCCCAAAGCCATCCAGTTGATAGACTTGCTGTTATCTCGACCAGTATATCATCGGCTTTGCCATCAACTCTCTTGCCTATCTGACACGTTGGGGCTGTATAATCGAAACGAGGCCCAAAGGACAGCTTTGAATGGCACCAGTGATAACAGGGCGATGTTCAACACGCATTTTTATTTTACTGTAGACTTTTATTAATAATTCCCAGTTCAAGTACATATTTCAATTCAAGTACAATGGATAGATACATATCAGTTCAGACAAGCACAATGGGTAGATACATATTTCAGGTCAAGTACAATGGGTACGTACATATTTCGGTTCAAGGACAATGGGTACGTTTATATCCCAGTTCAAGTACACTGGGTACCCATTTCAGTTCAAGTACACTGGGCATATATATATATTTTAGTTCAACACGCATTGGTCCTGTAGGAGGACTGCAACAGTTGAAATGATCGTTTCCAAAATCATGTCCAGTTGCTTGAGTTATTGCTACTTGGTGTAATAGTTTAAACTTTGATTTTCACATAAGCTCTGAGCTTGAGTGTGTCGTCATCACGTCTTGTAAATATTGCAATAGGTTTCAAAAAGACCTTATCCGTCCATTCAGCAGCAGCCCAAGGACAGCGTGCTTTAAAAGGACATCAGGGGTTGCGGGGCTCTCCTGGCGTTGTTCATGAAGGGTCCATCCGTGTAATTTTCGTTCCGAGAGAGGGAGGAGCAACAACAGATCTAGATTCAAACACACAACCTCCAATTCAGAAGTAGCCCAAAAGGACACCGTACGCTTGAAGGACACCTGAGATTGGTTTGTTGGTGTTCGCCACGCGCCGATCCGTGTAATGTCCGTTCTGAAGCCGCCCCGGGATCATTGCTGGTCCCGCCGGCCCGCGGAAATAGAGGTCGCACCTGACGTTCCCGACCGGTCGATATTTGAGATAATGAGGACAGATTGCGCTACGATGGAGTTGCGCTGGGGCTGCGATGGAGCTGCGATGGTGCTGCGATGGGGCTGCGATGGTGCTGCGATGGCGCTGCGATGGGGCTGCGATTTGGCTGCGATGGGGCTGCGATTTGGCTGCGATGGAGCTGCGATGGTGCTGCGATGGTGCTGCGATGGCGCTGCGATGGGGCTGCGATTTGGCTGCGATGGAGCTGCGATGGAGCTGCGATGGAGCTGCAATGGAGCTGCGATGGGGCTGCGATGGAGCTGCGATGGAGCTGCGATGGGGCTGCGATGGTGCTGCGATGGTGCTGCGATGGAGCTGCGATGGGGCTGCGATGGAGCTGCGATGGAGCTGCAATGGAGCTGCAATGGAGCTGCAATGGAGCTGCGATGGGGCTGCGATGGAGCTGCGATGGGGCTGCGATGGCGCCACGATGTGTTTGTCGATTTTGTTCGAGTTTGTTGTAGGGCGCAGGGTGACAACTGGGAGGTTAAGTTGATGGATGTAGGCAATATTGACACCTGTTGTCCCTAAGAGACGTACCGCTCACCCAAGGCTAACTTTGAAGAACCTTATTGAGTTAGAAACTGGACTGGACGGTCCGGAGCTTCTCGCAGCGATGTATGACAGACTATTACAGTACTGGAAGTCAAACTTCACTTGCTGCACCTCATAGGGGATGACAAATGATGATGATGATGTTGATTAACTCCCGCTGGAAGCATCACCGAATCTACAAGCACGCGTGCTTTGTTCGATCATGTTCTTAGTTGTGGTGCGCAGGTTGTGAACAGGGTGGAAAATCTGATGGTGTAGGGAATATTGACTCCCGCTGAAAGACCAAGTCATTTCCCGAATCTACTGGGAGATTTACGTTCGTGTTATCATCTCGGTTTGGATGGATTTGAGAGATGTATGGTTTCTCGCGCGGCTGAAGTACGAGATGGGGAGATACCTGGGAAGTAATACATAAGGAGCGTGTGTAGATGTCCCAAAGATGTAGTCCCCGAGAATTTCCGAGGCTGTAGGGGCAGTGGGTTGTTATGTACTGTGTCTAGGACACGGTATTGGAAGGCGGAGCCCAACCCTCTCCTTCCACCGCCTTTCACCTCCCCGACAGAGGACAGGCACCCATTTTTACACCAGGTTGGAGTGAGGAAAGTCGTGTTAAGTGTCTTTCAAAGGGCACAAAATCGGTAACATGACAGGGTTTGAACCCTGGGCCTCTGGGTTCTGGGCCACACACCCTGCAGTTACGCCACATGACCCCACAGTCCCATAGCCTAGCGCCTGTAAGGAAAGACGGACTCCTGCGGAAAATTTAAAAGATGGATGTTCCAGCCATGACTGCGGTGCCTAAAGAGATAGTACCAAAGCCGGCCAAAGGGAGATAGCCGGCCAAAGGGAGTCAAACGGGCACCTGGTGCCGCCATACTAAGTCCCTTGCCAGCTTTGATACTATTTTTCAGGCACCGTAGGGTCTGCTTGGAGACTACGGATTTATATCAGGTACTGATGTTCAGGATAGGTGCGTTTTTTCCTCATCCATTTTGCAGATTGAGTAGATTTCTGGGCTGTAGCACGTCCGCACGGCAGATTTGACATAAACGTCGTTCTCCCTAAGGCATGTGACGTTGCAGTCTTTTTTTTTTGTGGTACGCGTTTTTCCACATTAGTATAGTTTGCCTTGAGTCTACAAAACAAAACAAAACAAAACAAAAACATCAGCAACACTTTTCGTGTTTGGGGACACGGCAAAGGGCACTACCAAGCGCCCTACACCTGCGGGGGTTGGTGCAGCGGACACGTACACCTGTTCCGGGATTATCACGAGCTCCCCCGCATCAACAGGTCGCCAGTCTCCCATCCCCAGCTGAGCAATGATGGGCGGGTTACGACAGGCGCGGGTATAAGTAACAACAGGAGGGGATTTCCATACAGATTAACAACTTGTGGAACAATCAAAGGTATAACAGGCCAGCTGAGGCCACGGGGTAGACTAGGAACCGGGCTTCTTAGGGGCTTCTGAGGGTGAAATATGATCGGCCGGAGATTCCCATACAGATTCCACAGATGGATGATTGGAGCAACAATCAGAGAAATAACAGACCAGCTGAGGCTACTGCGTAGCCTAGGGACCGGACTCCGCGATGGGCGTTCATAGCCTGGAACCTCTAAGACAACAAGGCGATACGTGGTATATGAGGACTTCCATGGCTCGAATGTTCTGCTAGGATGACGGCTTCAGCGTATTTGTGACGTCAATTGTCCCAATAGCAACAATCACGAAATCGAACTCCAAACTCTCACGGCGTTCCTCGTGGCAATTCTCGCGAGAGGACAGGTCAGAGGGTAACCGGACACCCCTGTAGTTACTGTTGCTATGGGAGCTACTCTCCGCCGTGAGGACCTGATAGCCTGCCATCCTCCAGGAGATGCGGAATGGAATTCCTGTTCGATTATCCAATGTTTGTAGCCAGGTAATGAACGATGCTGTCAGTAGCACCGCGGGGGAGTGGGAAGTTTCAGTCTCCTGCGGATAGCTATAGGCAAGGTAAACTTTTGAGCAGAGAAATCTATTTGCCAAAAGACTGGAGGGTTTGGGCATTGCAAGGAGGGGAGAAGCTTGCTGGTAACTAGACATGTTTGTTAATTGTTATTGGGTGGGCCGATTAGGCCAAGGGCTGGATTGCGAGGAGCTTACAATAGGCGGGGCTAAATCGCAAGGGTCTGGACTAGCTGCCATTCGGCGCTAACTCAGATGACCACGATAAGATCAAGGACTTCCATTACTTCTTTCAAACCACAAACACCAGGATATACAAATACTCTTTTTGATCAGTGTGGTAGATAATTAAACGTGCTCGGGGTGTGGCTCTCCTCAAACACTGGACCTTCATTTAACGTCCTGTTAACGAGAATAGCTTGTTATTTGATATTGGCTGTGCCGACTACTCTCTCTTTGCAGTCAGAGGCTGAAATGTGAGGAGCTTACAATAGGCGGGGCTAAATCGCAAGGGCACTAACTCAGATGACCTCAATACGACAGCAGTTCCCCCAGGTGTGGGCAGATCGAGGACTGTAGGTTTTGAACCACCAAGACCAGGATAAACCATTACTCTTTTTGATTTTGATAAGTGTGGTGGGTTCTTTAGATAAGGTGCTCGGGGCGTGGCTATCACACACTTCTTCAAACACTGGACCTCCATTTAACGTCCTATCTTAGGTACGACCCTAACCGAACTATGGATGAAAACGACAATATCGCCATCGAAGGTAAACCTCACTCACGAAGGTAATAACTGTTTCTCAGTGACCAACTTCCGTAGAATTTCTCATGGTTTGAGATAAAAGCATCTTCCATACATTTAGACTTTAAACACCCGTTAATAGTAGTAACCGCGCCCGTTATCCCTGCTCCTTGTACAGTTGTATCTGCTCCATCCATCCTCCGCGGTGACAACCTTAATCAGACTTTCCGGCCGGCTTCTCTGTGTTCATTCTGCACCATTTCCCGCGCGGCTGGTGGCCTGATTATCAGTGTAATATACTAATAACAGTTGGGGGTCATCACTTCCGGGAGCTACACCTGCTGCCCAGTGTGTTCGTGACTCGGCCTACCGCGGCCTGGCCGGGCTCTCTACGGGGCAGGTGCAGCTATCTGCCGCCGGGGTACTCTCTCGCACCCGGTAGGAATTTTGCGCTGTAGGAATTTCGCACAGTAGCAAATTATGGTCATAAAACTCCTACTGCATGGATGAGACTTCAATCGTAAATTCCTACCGAGTGTGAAAGATTATTCAGGCGGCAGAAAGCCTAATCTGTCCCGTAGAGGGTCTAGACAATCCACGGTGGACAGGGCGCCTGGTTCCGGAGAGTTTGCAGCCGAACCCGCCTTTCCTGTACATGGGAGAACAGATCCTGTAATCATCGGGGCCAGGACTTGCTGAGATGTATTGACTTTTATACCATGGATCAGAGAGTAAGATTATGATGTTTGTAGGATCCAACAGAAACACGGCGGCAGACAGGGGCGTCCTGACTGTGGATTCTCCAGCATTTTTCAGTTTTTCATCACCTCCCCAACCGAAGTCTGGTACCCATTTTTACTGGGAATGAGGAATCGTCATCGGCATTTGCTCGTGGCGAGTAAAGAGTAGCAAGTGTTGATGTCGGTATATTTGTCATATGCTTTTGTGCACTTTTCAGATACTTTTTTGTTCCCTTAAATAAGTAAAAAGTTTATTACAGATGAAAAATAACTGCATTTGATTTGAGCGGTTGGATAATCAGGGGGTTGGGTCGAAATCCAGAAGCAAAATTATTGATGAGGAGCCATCGGTGACACAGCTAAATGGGACGGAACTAGGTACTGACTCTGCATTATTCAGGTTTGGAAATTGCGCAGCTTAGCGGAGACAAATCGGGTGCTTACAGGAGCGAAATGTCGCAGTGCAAAATTCATGCCACAAACACAAGCCGGTCCGTTAATCCATATCTGCCCGCGCGGTGCAAAATTCATGCCACAAACACAAGCCGGCCCGTTAATCCATATCTGCCCGCGTGTTGCGCGGGAGATCTTTGTTTTCCCATCGCGGCAGGTAACCGTACGGGCCATTATGGAGATGGGGGATCATTTTTCTTCATATAAGGTGTTTGCACGTGTCGTAATGATAGCCGTGGCCGCCATGTTAACGTAACGCGTGGATCCAAGATGGCGACTAGAGAAACTAGTTAGAATTATCAACAACAAAATTGCAAAAAAACAACAAAAAAAAGGGGTAACTGCTTCAGACGTTGATTAGCTAGTTTGGTGACTGCAGAAAAGCTTCAGGCCTTGATGAGAGTTCAACGTCCAAAAATGTGTTTTGTTAACCCTTAAGCTGCCAAGAGCAGGGTTTATCCGGTATACAGACACATGCCCTGTATGCCACGCCCCGTTCTCTATCTAACCGAGATAGAGTATTCCCGGAATAAAACAGTATTGCGCGCTGGCAGCGCGGGAAACCGGGAAGTTTGGTCGTCGACCATATTCGCGGGTTTTACATTGGAGGTCAGGGGTCAAACCCTGGCACTGAGAGTGTGTCCGGGGCTGAAGCTCAGTTAAGGTTAGGATTAGGTGAAAGTAGTCTTTCTTAAGAACTGCAGTACAAGGAAAAAGGGACAATTCCCCTGCTATAGGCCGTCTCCTGTGTTGAGGTTATGGTAGAAAGAAGTGAAAATGTCCCTACTTAAGGTGATGTCCTATGTTAAAGTAAGGGATAAGTGAGAATAAAAGTGAAAGTGTCCCTACTATAGGCGGTGTCCTGGGTTAAGGTTAGGGTTAAGTGAAAGTAAAAGTGAAAGTATCCCTACGATAGGCGGCGTCCTGTGTTAAGGTAAAGGTTAAGTGAAAGTAGAGAATAAGTGAAAGTGTCCCTACTATAGGCGGCGTCCTGTGAAATCCCGGCCAGAGCCACACGGACCTCCCCGTGGCGTGTGTCGGCACCCCGTTCCCCGTCACCACATGGTACGGTCCACTTCCGGTGCTGATGTAGAACCTGCCCTTCCCCACCGCAGCCGTCCTCAGCGCCGCCACCTCCCCCCGGGAGAGACAATGTACAGTCCCCGCGTGGAGCCACACAAAAGTGCCCACAGCCACCACCAACCGGCAGAGGTAATGTACCGTCCCGGTTTGTAGGCAGAGTAGAGTCCTCAGCAGCATTCTTACTTCCATATTCTCACAAATCTTATAGATATTTATGCAGTCCATAGAACAACTGGCCGTGGTCCCTCACCGGTGTGGATGTCAGCGTGGAACTGTCAGAACATTCCAAGGTAGACAATGTACCGTCCCGCGTAACCCATGCTGTTTTTTTTTTTTTTAATTTTCAGATTAATCCGTATTCACACGATTCAGTCATAATCCATAGAACAACTGACCGTGGTCCCTCACCTCTGTGAATGTCAGTACGGAGCCACTAAAGATGGACAATGTACCGTCCCCGTGTGAAGACCCAAAGAAAAGCGCACCGTTCCTTCGTGCAAATTCTCCCAGCGCGCCGTGTTTATGTTTGTATGTACACTGAATAGGCAGCACGGTGCGCAGACTTAATCCTCATCACCTTACAATACCCGGTACTGTGTCGGAATGCTAAACACGCCAGCGTGTCATTCATCGCAGTTTCCAAGCAGAGTTCCGGCTCGTCAACAACTGACGGTTTCCTTGTGGTGCGCGGGACACTTCCGATAGAATTCCATCCTCGCCTGTCAGTGGATCACCGCCGCTTTCGCTACAAGGAAGTGCCAATCGTGATTCAATGGAAGGCGCACTTCAACACGAGATCCAAGGCGCGATCCAAACCATGATGCAAGGCGCAATTTTGACTCACGATTGCCGACCGTTCACGGAATCCCTCAAAGTCCGACGCGGCAATCGCTTCCGAAGTCATCATATCTTGCCACACCACCATTGGATCTGCAGCTTCCTAGGTGTATGTGTCGCACTCTAAACTTGACATTTGCAGGAATCATTGCGAGCTCAACTCATAGACACACCCTGACATTTCCGCAGAAAGCGGTCTCCTGTGCCGCTCACGGCGCGCGGTGGGTTCGGTAGAAAGCGGTCTCCTGTGCCGCTCACGGCCCGTGGTGCGCCCGCTGGTTCCGCCCGTCCCGCACGTGACGCGCCCGCGGTCCGACTTAATCCCGCCCGAACACACCTCCGACGGTCCTCCTCAGACGCACGTGACGCGCCACTAACCCCACCAGCACACACCTGCACCGGTCCGCACGTCTCGCACGTGACGCGCCACTAATCCCGCCCGCACAAACCTGCACCGGTCCGCACGACTCGCACGTGACGCGCAGGTGTGTGGGAGAAGTTGTCCCGACCAGATCCGCCGGACCCTGCGCTCAGTGAGTTCCGCTCTCTGCCCGATCCGTCACCCTAAGCTGGCAATCCGTTCTAGATCCGCGGCAACCTGAAACACACGGCAGAGGGCTTAGCAACAGAATCAAGACAATGTAGAACCCATAGCCATAGCCTCGCAATCCGGGCCTCATCCGCGGAACCCTAAAACACAGCACACGGCTTAGTGGCAGAATCAAGACAATTTTATAATCCATAGCCTCGCCATTCGGGCTCATCAGCGGCACCCTAAAACACACAGAACATGGCTTTAGCGCCACCCATAGCCTCGCAATCAGGGCCTCAACATAAAGCCTCGCAATCCGGACCCCACCATGTTTCTTTTCTCATGCGGCGCTCACTTGAATTGCTGACAGACCCCAAACCAACCAACAAACAAACACAAATTTAATAGTCAAACTAAGAAACAAACAGGGCACGGTTAATTTTCTCAACGACCAAGTCTAAAAAGCCACACAGCGTATCAACGCACAACCTCACAACGAGCAAGCGGCTGCGCATCTGGCTATCTGTCCAAGTGCTTTGGTCACGGACTGGCATTCACTTGATGCTAACGGATGATTGATTGATTGATTGATTGATTGATTGATTGATTGATGCATCTCGCGATCGGTCCAGCAACTGCAATTTCCACATTTTATCTACGCCACGCGGCATGCTGTTACATTTAACAACTTCGCACCCACTTGTATTGAAAGCGCGGTGCCAAAACGCTATTACCTGTCAAAGTACTCAGTTATCGTACTGGCTTCTGACTCTCATAAATTACATTAAGGCAGACATGTGGCTCCTTCCATGGCCAGCATATCAGAATCAACTCGCACCACCAGTACATATCTCACAACAGCCAGGACTGTTAAATCCTACCTGTCAAAGTACTCAGGTATTGACATCTCATAAATTACAGTACGGTAGACACAAAGCTCAGCCAGCATGTGAGACGTATCAGCATCTATTCACCAACTTGTCCCTGTAATACCGCCAGGCATAACAGGCCGCAACATTACAGCTAGGGCTGCCAAAACTTTCCTGTAAAAGTGCTCAGGCATTGATCTGAACCCTGGCTGTAACATATCACAGTACGGCATGCACACAGCTCCGTCAATGGCTACCATGTTATCTCCCAACTTGCACCATCAATGATACCGCACGGTATAGCGGCCCTCAACTTTACATCCTGGGATCAGTGCCAAACCTTACCTGTCAAAGTACTCAGATATCGAACTCTCATATCATGCATTACAGTACACACGACTCCGTCAATGGCTATCATGTTAGCACCTTTCTTCCATCTTGTACCACCTAAACAGCCAGGGCTTCCAAATCGTACCTGTCAAAGTACTCAGATATTGAGCGCTCAATGTCCTCTGGCTCTCATAGATTACAGCACGGCAGACATATCAGACTTATCTTCCAACTTGCCACCTATACCGCACGGCATATCTCACAACTTTACAGGCCGCCCTGTCAAAACCCCGTCTGTCAAAGTACTCAGGTATTGAATTTGCCTCTTGTTCCTCTAAATTACAGTGTGGCATACATACAGCTCCATCAATACCCAACATGTCAGTATCTATCACCAAACTTGTACTGCTAATACTGCACGGAATAGAACTCCACAACTATACCTGCCAAATTCTACCTGTTAAAGTACCCAGGTATTGAACTAGCCTTTGGCTCTCATAAATTACTTTACGGTAGAAATACTGTCAATAGCTAGCACATCAGACTTATCCGTATCTGTATACCAACTTGTACCGCCAATACCGCACGACATGTGGAGACGATGGTGTCACCTCTCCGAGGATGAACTGAACTGAATGTTTCACAACTTAAAATGCAGCCCTGACAAAACTTCCCCCGTCAAAGTACTTAGATATTGAACTGGCCTGACTCTCATAAATTACAGCACGGCAGACATACAGGTCTGTCAATAGCCAGCATATCAGACGTATCTACCAGCTTGTACCACCAATACCGCACGACATACCTCACAGCTTTGCAGGCAGGGCTGTCAAAAGCCCACATGTCAAAGTACCCAGGTATTGAATTTGCCTCTTGTTGCTCCTCAGGGCTGTAAAATTTCCTGTCAAAGTGCTCAGGTATGGAATTAGCATGTGGCTCTCATTAATTACAATAGGCTCTGTCAATAGCTAGCATTTCAGAATTACCAGTATCTATCTACCAACTTGTACCACCGATACCACAAGGCATATCCCACAGCTGTACAGCTAGGCTTGCCAAACCTAACCCGTCAAAGTACACAAGGAATTGAATTTGGCTCTTGTTCCTTTTCAGGGCTGCCAAACCTTACCTGTCAAAGTGCTCAGGTATCTTACCTCGCACTCCTCTGAATTACAGTAAAGCATGTATACAGCTCCGTCAATAGCTATCATGTTAGTATCTATCTACCAACTTGTACCACAAGTCTCGCAAGGCATATCAGCGATATAAATCTGTCATTGTTTTTATTTCTATTTTTTATTTTTTCTAAAATAAGTCCAGTACTGTCTGAACGACCTGAGCTCTGTGAAAGTGTACAACTTTAGAGCCAGGGATGTATTTAGGTATTGAACTGGCCTCTGGCTCTGATAAATAACAGCACGGTAGACACACGGCTCAATACCCATCACTTCAGTATCTATCTCCAAACGTGTACGGCCGCATCATGTAAAATCCCACAACTTCGCCAACAGCGCTGACGAACCCTTCCTGCCTGCCTGATCATGAGTGTCCCGGTGTCGAACCGGCCCCCGGAGCCGCTGACTTACAGCGCACCATTCAGCCCGCTCCAAAACAGTTATTCCAGCATCGTTCTACAAACTGCCACTCGACGGATCGATCAGCAACTTCACGTAAACTGCGCGCGGATTCAGGCCGCGGCACGTCCCGGTTAAGCTGGTGTGTTAGACAGAAAAACGGTTATGTACGAAACAGAGATCGTATCGTAATCCCCAAGCAGATCCTACGGTAGCATAGTAGTGGTAGTAGTAGTAGTAGTAGCATAAGATAGCATCAAAAGCTGCCAGAGGAGTGAAGCCGGCCTAGGAGTGTGTCTGGCTACCGGAGTGGCTGATGACTCCCTTTGGCCAGCTTTACTCCTTGGCCAGCTTTGATAATATCTTATGCCACTGGTAAATCTGCCTGGAGATTAACCGTATCGTGCCAATAACCAACTTGACACTCACCACCAGTCGATCCCGAGTTACGGCCCCGTCTATCCCGAATCTGACGTGTTCTGTTGACAACGGTAAACGGCTATACAGACCGTACCAATAACAATAGTACACACTCACCACACCGTCTATCCAGAATCCGGCGTGTTCCGCTAAAAAGCGGCTACAGAGACCTCACGAGTACTAACAACAAGCACACGCTCACCACGCCGTCTGTGTCAAATCCGGCGAGTTCTGCTGACAATGGAAAGTGGCTATATACCTTACCGATAACAAGTACACACTCACCGGGTCTTCTGTGTCAAATCTGGCGTGTTCTATGAAGACCGTACCAATAACAAGTACTGAGTACACACTCACCGCGCGCTACCAGCTATCCGCCAGCCCCAGTCAGTCCCGAGTTACGCGCGCGTCCATCCCGATAGACGGGAGTACGTCCTTTCCGCGTCGTTACCTGTTATGGCTTACGGCCTGCCGTTACGTGTACAGAGTGCAGGTGTCCGTACGCCGTTACGTGTGCAGAGTGCCGGGTCCGTCATCTAACACAGCCGGCCGCCTTGGATCGATTTTTGCCGCGGAGGCGAGCAGGAACCTCGCCTGGCCATCAGCAGGTGTCGGCTCTGATCAGGGCATTGGAGCGAACAAAGGGGGTGATGAAGATTATTCATTATGATTACTAGTATTCATTATAATTATGAGCAAACTGTAGCCACAGACCCGAATATGCTAACGTCAATGTTAGTCTGGGAATTAGAGGAAACAAAAAGGGTTATCACAATTATTCATTATTACAGTATTCATCATGAGTGAAGTGTAGACCTGAATATTTTAGGGTCAATGTTAATCGAGGAATTAGAGCAAAAAAAAGTGGCTATCACAATGATTCATTATACAGTATTCAATATGAGCGAACAGTATGGTGAGAGCTATTTTCACGTTTTTATTTATTTATTTAGCTACTCCTTTTATTTATTTATTTAGCTACTCCTTAACAACATTAAGGGGGGGGGGGCAGGTGGTGTTTGTCTAATCAGGGAAATAGAGCAAACAAAACGGACGATCACATTTATTCACTATGCTGACTATTACAGTGTTTATTATGAGCAAAACTGTAGCCACAGACCCGAATATTTTTGTGTCAATGTCAAACAGGGAATTACTGCAAACAAGAAGGCTATCGCTGACTGTCACAGTTATTCATTATACTGATTATTGCTATATTCATTATGAGCGAACAGTATCCCACAGACCCGGATATTTAGGGTTAACCAGCGAATTAGAGCAAACAAAAATGACGATCATCCACTATCATTACAGTGTTCATCATGAGTGAACAGTATTCAACTATTTTCGTGTTTATTTATGTATTAAGCTACTCTTTAACAACGTTGAGGGGGGGGGGGGCAATACAGGTGATGTCAATTTTAATCAGGGAATTAGAGCAAACGAAGGGGCGATGGTCACAATTATTCATTAAACTCATTATTGCTGTTTTCATTATGAGTTAACATTAGTCACAGACCCGAATTTGGTGTCATCGTAATCAGGAAATAGAGCAAACAAAGGGGGTAATCACAACTATTCATTATACTGATTGTTGCTGTATTCATTATGAGCGAACGGGACCCACAGATTTGAATCATTTGTGCCACTTCAAATCAGGAAACTAGACCAAACAAAGTGACGATCGCAATTATTGATTATACAGTATTAATTATGAGCGAGCAGTAGCGACAGAGTCAGCCATTTTTGTGTGTATTTACTTGTTTAGCTAATCCGTAACAACATGGTGGGGGGGGGGGGGGGGGGTAGGGGAACAACACAGGTGGTGTCAATTTTTATCAGGGAATTATAGTAAACAAAAGGGGTAATTACGATTGTTCATTAGAGTAGATTATTACCGTATTCATAATGAGTGAACAGTGGTGATAAACTGCTATTTTTGTAATTAGGCAAGAAGAGCAAACACTTTTCAATCAAGATCATTTATCGTTATCATAGTATTCATTGTTAGCACATAAACATTTGTGTGTCTAGAAAAATGAGATTATTGCAACAAAATAAAAGGGCAATGAAGATGATTGTTATTATCATTCTTAAGTTAAGAGTGCAGCAGTTAAGAGTGACGGCAGACTCAACCTTTCAATGCTTCTTTTCCTGCCGAAGAAAATCAGCGATAACAGGCAACAAAAAAGCAATCACAGTTGTTCATTATGATTATCATTGCAGTGTTTATTATGAGAAAACATTTCCTATTTATCAAATACAGGGAATTATGAGAAACAAAAATTATAATTCATTATTATAATCATTGTAGTATTCGTTGCCAAACCAGTGCACACTGACGATAGACGCAGTTTCTTTCTTCTGTTCGTCTAGATGAAATAAAATAAAAAAAAATGTTTGGCAATGTTTTTCTTGACGTGTCAAGAACCTTTTCATCCTCTGAGGCGGCACTTTGCACATCGCCTGAAATCTGCCAGAACTCTACACCTTCCAAACACTTTATGAACTTGACATTGATATACAAATTCAATCCTGGTTTCTTTACGTAACATGATATAATTGTTATATTACATCACTGTTTCACTTATGATTCATTATATATATGCTCTTTATTTTTTTGGTTTGGTAGTAAATAGTTATTCACGTGATTTTATGATTTTATGATGTTTTGTATCTATGAATAGTTTGATGTTTCTTTTGTGGCTTGAATTGCCCCTTAGGGAGAAGCACCAGGAGGCGATATTTTCCCCTGGTGAATTAAAAAAAAAAGGTAGACAGAGTCATGTCCAGCTCACGCAATGAGCAGGAAAAGGTAGCCTTGATTGAAAAGTTCAGCTGAGGTAACACGGACGGGTGCCAGTAGCAATGTGCAGCAGACTCATTCTGACATTGTGGCGCCGTCAGAGGCAATTTTGTGGCAATATCTCAGGCTACTGTAGCCAAATGTGGCAAATGTAGCAATCTGGAGCCAAGCGTCTGTCTGCAGGGGAAAATTGCCACAGCGCAATCTCATATGTAGCAGGACGGACGGCCTGCATTGTTTAATGGGCCGTTTTCATTACGGAAAATTGCTGCAACAGAATTGCAACATTCCGCAGACGCTGTCATTGCTACATTGGTTCTGTGGCTAAATGAGATGTCAGCATGTTACATTGATGAGGGTTTTGCTTCAGTGTCCGGGACATTCAAAAAAGGCGGAGGTACCCAGGAGTTTGGATCTTAAGTACTGTAACAAACGTACATGTAAAGAAATAGTCCGTTCCTCTCCTTTACTGTCTCAAGATAAACAAGGTTTACGTCTTTGTGTCTCGAGCAGTAGAAATACTTGCAACATTTGCCATGTTTCCTACCTTTACTTTTCTATTAGTTTTAGATGTCGCGTCAATAAATTGACTGATTAACGTGGTCGAGGCACCTCCTCGAGCACGGGACCCCCGTTTTATGTCCCCTCCCAGAAGACGATTTCGTGGAATGACCATGCTTGGTCCGGCTACAGCAATCCGGTCGTTCTTGGTTTGTCGCCCATTCAAGAACAGACCGGACTAGAACATATATACTGTTAACCTAAGAGCTATTTCCAACTGCAGATGCTTTTATCGCCCATATCAGCCGTATATAAAACCAGTAATGAGCCCGTCTGCTCCATACTTTATGAGTTGTCACGTTTACTTCAAAACATACCTATTGTTGACTTAGATGCTATTTCCAACTGCAGTTACTTTTTCATATAGTAAGGCTCTTTTGGCACAACCAATGTGAACTTACGTCCAACGTTCGATGTCTATCAGACACCATCATCAAGGTAGAATGACTGGGAGCTGTTACTTATAGCCGATGTACTTTTATCATTAAAGTCATTATCGCAGTGCGATGGACATGCAACACATCTTCTATAACCAATATCAGACGTGATACATGCCCCCTGGCTTCCCCATCACCGTTACCCCATCTGTAAGATCAGCCGTTATGAAGAGCGCAGAGCGGAATTATCGACCAGCCGGCCGCGGTGTGTTATTGGTGGTGTTTAACCCGGCATAAAGACCAACGGGCCGTGTTAGATCATTCACAACTGGGGTTGGAACTGTGCTTAGATGAGATTTGTGTCTTTACAGATGCACTGGATTTTTTAAGACATGCTGTCTGAAGTTATTTGCGCACCAAAATAAGAACTCTCGCATTTGGACCATATGCGCACACTGTGGACAAGTGATGTGTTGGGATCACAGTGGCAAAAATTATGGAAGCATATCCTCCACCGGGCCTTCCTACGGGGGTGCATGGATCGTAGAATTCGGCAAAAAAATCGAGAAATTGACCTGGGGAGTCAGTCCACGCTAAGGTTAAGTTTCTTCTGCGCGCGGCCGGCCAATCCCTCTGGTAGCAAAACTCCCCTGGTGAATCAATCTTTCTATATGGCCAGCGTAGTTAGTCTGGTATTAAAAACCTACTGAGACGATATTTAGAAATCTCGGCGTCTGTAAGTTTTTACTACAGATATTTAGAATTCATTCTGGGACCTGAAATGCTGAATACACCGTCATACTGAAGAATCGATGTATCTGGAACCTGGATGTGTATGATTTGTTTTCATCACTCCAGAAGAGCGAAGACCCGATGTCGATCTTCCAATGCCTACAGCCCTGCCTCTAACACTGATGTTACCCATCAATATACTGTCATAAGCTGTAATGGGCCAACCTTAACTTTTACGGGTCTTCCTTTTGTGATAGATTCTTGTCAAGTGGGATCGTGTGGCGCAATCGGTAAGGTGTTTGACCCAGACCCCGGAGGTAACGGGTTCAAAGCCGCTGATGTGTCACCAATCTTGTGCCTTTACACGACTTTCGAATTCGATCCTCACTTCACTCAGGTGAAAATGAGTACCTAGCTTAGGTTAGGGGCCGTCCCTCGGATAGGACGTTACATGGAGGTCCCGTGTTTGAGGAGAGCCACACCTCGAGCACGTTAAAGATCTTACTACACTTATCAAAAAGAGTAGGGGTCCTTCCCCGTGTGAGTGGTTCAAAACCTACAATCTTTTGGCCCCAAATGGGGTAATTAGTGTCGTATTGAGGTCACTAGTACTAGGCGCTGTATACAGGCTGCCATTTCAGACCCTTGCGATTTAGCCCCGCCTATTGTAAGCTCCTCGCAATTCAGCCCCTGGCTGCGAAGAGGGAATGGTCGGCCCACCCTATAACCAAAGATGCCATTAAGTCTCCTTCTACAACTAACGTTACATCTGTTAACGATCTTGCCTGGCGGTTATGATATAGGAGGAGATTTGACGGGAGGAGGAGGGATGGTCACCGGAGCGTACAATGTGCCAGCTCAAAACCAATGTTACCCTCTCCTGCCCAAATATAGACCCTATTTTTGCTGACTTCTGCCATCCATACGCCCTCCGGAAGGCCTGTTGGAGACTACCTTGCATGCACGGTACATGTAACACGAAAGTGTCAATAATGCTTGATTGATTGATTTCCATCTATGGCACTGCAGCGTTTGTCTGATCAGCATTTTCTGCCACCCTCACACTCAGGGTTGACAATCACGGAAAAGCCTATGATATCAACCCTGACAAATCAGCCACAGTATTCGGTTATTAGGGGTGCCTTGCTTATGAATATTAATGAGCTTGCCCTTATATGGGCAGTCAGCCGTTGGGGATCGGGCGTTGGCATGGTGAGCAAACAAAGCCATGGTAGTACGTAACATGATTGACTGATAGCTTCCCAGCGGCCTTTGCGAGACAGCTTACGACAACAACAAGCCCAAGGAAGGCCTGTTCTCTGATTGGTTGACAGCTTGTTTGTGGCGACAATCATAATACCCGTAGGTAGGGCCTGGGACAGCAGGGCCCCATAAGGTAGTGCCGTTGGGGACCGGGCGTTAGGAGGATGATTTTCTGCCAGCTTCCGCATTATCTCAACACGTACTGTTACGGTTAATATACATAACCTCAATGAAATGATTTGTCGGACCTGAAATGTTTGAGGACTTTCCCTCAAGTTGTTATGGGTCATAGTTGAACTGTAATTTCCAGCACAAATATGGGACCAAATGTTCGACTGATCGACTGCAGTCTTCGTCATGTAATGTGCATGTTTCTCACTATTATGTATTGTGCACTATGTATGTAACACTAAGTATATAGACTAATAAGACTCATTAGGCCTTTAACTTGTATCTCTGTTATATACGTTGTCTGACCCTCGCGATCGCCTCTTCCCTCGTGACCTCAATGAAAAGCGGCCTGCAGGCTGATTTGAGCTTTCATGAGTAAACAAAGGTTTAAACAAAACAAACAAACAAGCAACCTGCTGCTTGTATGACGTCAATGTTTTTTTACATAGCACACGTGACTCTGTGAGCAGTGGATCATAAGTTGCAGTGGCACCCCTTGTCTCCGTTGAGGGATTATTATAAAGTCCTGATGCAAATGGCTTCATTAATTCGTCGTGCAAAAAGCCCGATCCAGTAGTTTGTTCTGACTTAAGCTGAAACAACCGTCGTGAAAAAGGAGGCTGCCGGTGTGATACATTTCAGAACTTCGTGCCGTTTCAGAACTTCCCTGTAGCCAATCTTTTTCACCAATCTCAGTCTTTTAATTCATCTTAGCTTGTAATAAGACTCTAACATTTAGCACCCTACTGAGTGAAAGTGAGGAAACATAAGGCAGTAATAAAGGGTTAATGCCCCGGCCCGAGGTGTATATGGTGAGATAATCCCTGGTCAGGTGCGATAACCACCGAATAAACCACCGAGTGAGCGTAGCGAACGAGGTGGTTTATGAGGTGGTTATCGCACCTGACCAGGGATTATCTCACCATATACACCGAGGATAAGGCGGGGCATTAACGTTATTATCATATAGCCTTCACAAACTGACCCATTTAAGCAACAAATTCCTTTATAATACATACATCCTTTATTCAAGACTTCCAAGGCTTGACATAATGACAAATTCCCTTCTGCTGGGACAAGTGTGTTGCTATTCAATCCTAAGTTATAGTTGTACATATTCAATAAATTTGAAGGAATGTGAACAGTAATAATGTTTGGATTAACTCTAACATGGACTGCACACTGTACAAAGCATTCCTTTCTGCTGACGCATGACGCCGTAACACGTAGATTCAGGCCAAGCAGGTGGGTATTGCTCCCCTGATTGGTCAGAATGAATCGACACCGGCACCGGTGTCGATTTGCATCGACACTGGTGCCGGTGTCGATGCAAATCGACACCGGTGCCGGTGTCGATTCATTCTGACCAATCAGGGGAGCGATACCCACCTGCCTGGCCTGAATCTACGTGTTACGGCGTCATAACCAACGTGGAACGGGGCCTTCTGATTGGTCCGCGGCGCCTGGCTATATGATAATACCGTTTAAATATTAACTGGAGTCTTTATGTGACACACAGGACTATGATAGGGCCGCTTTAGCACGTAATTTCGGTGTACTTGTAGAAACTGATACCATTAAAACATCCCCGGAACAGCGCGTTGTTCGCTGCGACTGTGAATTAAGCCCTGTCTGTTCAACACAGTACCATGATGGGGCCGCTTAAGTACACTGTACACTTCGAGCAAATTACACCTTTGAAGGCTTGAAGCCGCGCGAGTTGTTGGCGCGCCTCTGGTCCCCTGTAGGGCTGGTATTACAGCCTCTCAGGGACAACGTGAGTCTATAATAGCGTCATAATGGCACTTAACACTGAAACTGAATTAGCAGGAATCAAGCAGAAGCAGCCAGCATGAAGAATTAGCAAACTTCGTGCCACATTCGGGTGGGAATTCCAAATGGGCCTTATATCCCCTTCACACGAGAAGGAATGAGCCGAAATGCCGTCAGAATAACTATTCTTTGTCTATTCCTGGTTATTACCGGTATTACAGACCCTCTGGGGTAACGTAAGACTATAATAGCGCCATAATGGGCTGTAATAGCAGCGCACTTCGGGGAACGACACGCTTTGAAGTGCCGACACAGTGTGAGCTACTTGTGCGCCGAGGTTGTCACCGGGGTTTTGATTAGGTGATGATGAGCACGTGATTAGGGCGTGACGGGCACGTGATTAAGTCGTGACAGGCACGTGATGCTGCATAGAAATCAGCAACGTTTTTTTTTTATTATTGATCAAAGAACAGGAGGAAGATACGTTAACATTGTTCCTAACCCGACTCAGGGAAAGCCGGAGACCCCATATATGGGGGAAAGTCACACCTTCAGATCGTTGAGGAACCCAACACACTTATCGAAAAGAGTAGGGGTGAGTGGATCAAACCTTACAGTCCGGTACCGACCACTTGAAAAGTGAAATTTAATTTCCATTTGTGGCTTTCAATATAACACCTTAACAACTGGTGCGAGTATCAGAAGTGGTTAAAGCCGACCCTTATTGTGTGCATTGTCTGTCATATTCCGCGGGTATATACTACTATAATAAGGGAGTCGAACCCAATAACCCAGGATCTAGAGTAAGCTTTTACTAGTTTTAGACTAGAGTAGTGATATTGTTTTTACACTGTTTGAATCTCTAATGTTAACTGCTATTAGACCACGGGCAAGAATTTTGCAATAAACCTAATGATGCGAGGCGAGAACGTTTTAACGATTCCCGACAGCAGACCGAGTAGTAACTGTCTCCGCGAGCCTCCGGATTCCGATCAAATATCTCCTCCATACAAACCGGCAATAAAACCTGCATGGCCCGGAGTCGTTACGGTTCTCCCCACGGTAACGTGTATTGAGGTTAACGACATGCCGTGTGGCTGTAACTTTCGCAGGGCGTTCGGCAAAACGACACTGAGACAAGAGTTTGCAAGCGAAAGGTGTTTGACATATATATGAATCCCAATACTATATAGTTAAGGTCCATTCATTGTAGGGTCGGTGTGACGTATCCGGTAGAGCGTTGGGCTCAACATTAAGCTGTCCAGGGTTCCGTACCCGCCATACCCACTGCGTTGTGCTTTTGGGAAAGGCGCTTTACACCTTTACACGACTTTTCCATCACAACAACGTGCCATCACGTGTGTGCCAACATTTCATTTGCACCCGTTTGGCTGAAACTTCGACAGTCTATGTCATTCTGGTCGGTGATAACGTTCAATCAAGGAGGTTAGAAAACGATAGAGGTGTTCCACATAGGGTGATATGGCTTTTTATACCACTACTATGAAAAAGACGCAAGCGATGGTCACAGAAAAACGAGGATGCCGATTTATTTCTTTTCAGCACGCTGTCAAAACATTCCGATACACAACTATAACTTCAATGTTACGTGACCAATGAAAAATGATGTACGGTTTGAAAACTCCCTAAAGCAGGCAGAAAACCATCAGGTGCCCGATCGAAGCCCATCCGTACAAACCGCCTGAAACTTTCATGAATCTGGGTCGTTACGGATCATCCCCGGAACTCTCTATCGGCGTTCCGTTACCGGGTCCCTTTGTATCCGCCAGTCACAGAGACTCCTCACGGTAGTACAATTATATATCCACAAAGGGCCCGGATGACAGCCATTGTTGTACCAGTTAGGCCTCATGATCTTTCTGTCTCATCGTGATTCTTGTTCGTGAGTCCTTCAAGATCTCTATTGACGCCATTTCTACTTGTTATCAACTTACAGTAACCGCTATTTAACCAGCGCTATACCAGCAATGATCAAATCATTGAACGAACTGTAGACTCTATGTATATACTCCACCAGGAGTCAGGACAATCTGTTTTTAGCTAACGTTGTATATAGTCCAAGTCAACCAGTTTTAGCATGATCAGATTTAATATGTATACTTTAAACCCTATTTTAATTTGCTTTTTAGATATTGAACTCGAATCTGCACACGTCTTATTGTATTGTTTATGTTATAATTGTACAATATGTTCTTATGTGTAACAATAAGGTGCGATAGTCAATGTAAACAGCCTGATAATTCGGCTTTCGAGCCGCAAGATGGATGTGAAATGAATAAACCACTCTCTCTCTCTCTCCCCCCTCACAGTAAGTTAAGGCAGGTGACAGGTCATTTTGCCACAATGTCAGTTCGCCAACGTCATTTCGATACAAAGTGAGTCGTTTCGCAACAAGGCACGAGTCATTTCGCAACAAGGCACGAGTCGTTTCGCAACTAGGCACGAGTCGTTTCGCAACAAGGCACGAGTCGTTTCGAAACAAGGCACGAGTCGTTTCGCAACTAGACACGAGTCGTTTCGCAACTAGGCACGAGTCGTTTCGCAACCAGGCACGAGTCGTTTCGCAACTAGGCACGAGTCGTTTCGCAACTAGGCACGAGTCGTTTCGCAACTAGGCACGAGTCGTTTCGCCACATTTGAACTTTATTTCTCTAGATGGCCAAATAGCATTAGAAATCGTATTCCTAACATCACTTACGCATTCATGAATCGTGGATATCCGCGAATGAAATCAATACATATTTTCTAGCTATTACAAAATAGATCTGGCATCCAGTCGATGGTGGCTCGGATAGTCTAACATAGTAATAAGTAATAAGATACGCCCAAAAGTAGTTACTCAAGCAGCTGGATGTGGTTTTGGAAACGGAGGATAGCAACCCGCTATACCACATTAGCGTCCGGCCTTAATTCGCCTTAAGCATTCATAAACTGTAGGTACAAAGGGGACCAGCTAATCGGTTCCTACTAGGGGTGAGTACCGGTACAGAAAATTCAGGTCCAGGTCCGGTTCAGGTCCAGAGGATCAGGTCCAGGTCCGGACCTGAACCTGATTCAGTATGACCCATTGGTCCATTTCACTACAAAGAAATCTGTTTGGTAGAGTATTAGACTTACACTGGCGTCTTAAATTCCTACAACGCTAACTGCACCTGTACGATTGACTGTAAACCTTGGTAGAAATGACTATAAACTCTACTCTACTTCACTTTTGTTATTTTCTTCCACCTGCAAGCACCAAGACGTGTGAATTCCTGATCAAATAATATGTTAATTTTCTAATCGGTCCAACATCCGGTTCACCTAATTTTTTCAGGTCCGGTTTTTCTGGACCGGTCCAATAAGAAAAACCGGTTTTGTACCGGTACGCTGTACCGATACCCAGCCCTAGTTCCTACCCATTGTCTCTTTATAAGTGTTACTGTTACTGCTTTCATTCTGTAGTCACTCGTCAAGAGAATGGTTCCCAACCTGCAATTCCCACAAATGGCCTTTTCTACCTGTTATTAACTTAACACAGACTGAATCGCAGACGACACTCGCGGTAAAACGTTAGGATAGCAGCCTGTTGTTTCACGGTAAACCTGCTGCCTTGATTCGCTTTAAACATTCATGCACTGCAGGCAGAAATGGGCCCGGTAATGGTTTCTTACCTATTGCCTCTTGATAGTAATAGGCCAACTTTATTGCACATTTTAGCCACACCGGGGCAAGTACAGGTCACAACTAGGCCTATTGAAGAAATACATTTAACAGAGAGATACACAATAAAACTATCGTTAGCTAAATTGAACTTCTCGCTTTTCAGTTATAATGGAGATAAAAGAACAGGTGTGTTTTAAGATCGATGGTTTGTCCAATGTTCGGCTGGAGACGGTACGGTAATATTCTGTTGTGCTACTTTAAGTCTAAGCCTCTTGTTTAAGTCGCTTTAGAAATTCATGAAGTACAGGTCTCAACAAGACATGGTGAAGACATACAGTGAACCGATACGAAATAATACTATCGTTATCGTAGATAAATTCAACTTTTCACTTTTCTCCTCTCTTTTAATGGTGGAGATAAAAAAGAAACAGGTCGGTTTGATGACCGATAGTTTGTCTAGTGTTGCCGGTACAGCTTCCCTTTGTGCCGCTTGTCACTGGGAATGGGTCCCGCCAGGCGAGCACGGAAAATGCACTCCTCACTTAAAGGTGGGGTCACACCTGCGTATATATTTAAGTCCGTATGAGGCGCGCATGGGAGTATTTGCCTCCACCAGGCCCGACAGGTCGTTGTAAAAATAATTGAAATTGGACAAACGTAATCAGGTAACATGCAAGACGAGTTAGCTGGGTCGCTAACCATACTTCTCAGTCAGCTAACTCATCTGGCATGTTATGTATCTATATTTGTCCAATTTGTACTATTTTTACCGCGACCTGTGGAGCCTGGTAGAGACTAAGAGCATCATACGCACCTCAAACGGACTTGAATATATACGCATGTGTGACCCCACCTTAAGGTGGTATCTCCGGTGCGGAACTGCCGGGTTCGTAAAGGTGGGTTTACACCTGCGTATATTTTCATGCCGCATGAGTTCCGTTTTGACATTTTTCGACATTTTGACTGATTTCTTCAATACGCGGCCGCACGCACAAGTCGCACCTCAAACGCATCTGAATCGTTTTTAGAAAGTTTCACGAACGCAGGCAAACGAAAACATACGCCCAGTACACCCGATAGTTTTGGACATGCACAAAACTATCATTCGTACGCAGTTTGGTGGCCAAAACGTTATGGATGCGCAATACAGTGGTCCCACGTCGGTCGATTGCGCTATGAAGACGCTACATGTTTGCGCTTTATACGCAGTAATACGCGGATATCGCGGTAATGCGAGTACATAGCGTTCTTACAGCGCAGACACAACGCACCATGAGCGACCGTATAACGAATGCACACATAGATCACGATTTGGTACCGTGCGTTCTGCGATCGCTTTGCGCATACTACGCGTACTGATAGCGTGATCGACGCACACTCCAGATTTGGAATAAATACGAAGGTGCATCTGAGTCCAGACAAAAAAAATCATCTCAAGATGTCAGATCCAGGCCAGGACTGACTAATTTGTACCGGGGGCATGGAGAGGTGGTCACAACTTGCAGGACACCATGAATGTAACTGGTCCCAACAGAGCCTCCAGGGACGGGAAGATGTAGAGGAACCTGCTCAAGCACTTGGTCAACTTGTGTGACACACATGCCATTTTGTGTAACAGATATTTGACGTAATTTGCTGATAATGGCACTTTTTTTGTGTGTAAAACCACATGATATAAAGGTGCAATATATAGCCATATTACAACTTTGAAAGAGGGCGTAAGGTTTCAAAATTGTTTAATTTACGTGTTTGATAAAGATCTTGAATACGTTTTGTGGTGTGTATGAGTGTGATTTTTATAGTAGTTGAAATACTAAGATGATAGGGAAAATCATTAAGGACAAAGTGAAAACAAACACAATCTTAACAGTGCACATAATTTCTTAAGGTAAATTATGGCCCACATTACTATAAAAGCACAGTGTCACTGCTTCACTGCTTCGCAAATGAATAAAAAAACCTCTTCACTGTTACGCCAAAAATAGTTACTCAAGCAACTGGATATGGTTTTGAAACGGTCAGACGTTTCGGAAAGAATCCACTTTCCTTCGTCAGTGACACTGAAGTGATCTGCAAGAAACAGGTCTTTTATACTCTTACTATGAATGAAGACAATTTCAGATGTCCAATAGGAAAGGTTGTAAGACAATTCAGACTGAAGACAATTTGGATTCCAAAGAAAACAAAGCTAAGCCAAAGTCAAGCTGAAGACAATTTGGATTTCAAAGGATATCAAGGCTAAGACACAGTTAATGCAAATGAGTCAATTAGCTCCTGTTGTTTTAGTTACAGGAGCTAAAAGTTTTGTTGGCGGGGGTGGGGGGGGTGCTGGGTGGGGGGTGGTAGTGCTATGTCCCAAGTGCCGGAAAGTTCCATGCGTAGCCCCCCTTTTCCGTTGAGGGTGGGATTGTATATTCTCTCATATATGGCCTCTCTAACTCCCCGTTCAAACCAGCGGGCTTCACGGTCTAGGATGTCGGTAGATTGGAGGTTGAAGGAATGTCCTTGGTTGTGTTGTAGGTGGTTGAAAATAGCAGAAGAGTTGCCGTTGGCCTTCGGTTTGCAATGTTCTTGGTATCTTGCTTTTAGTGGACGACTAGTCTCACCAATGTATGTGTTGTTACAGTTAGGTTCCTCGCATTTGAGTCTGTAGATTACATTGGCCTTAGTACCTTTCTGCGGTTTGTCTTTTGGATGTACCAATTTGTGCTAATAACTTTTAGCTCCTGTAACTAAAACAACAGGAGCTAATTGACTCATTTGCATTAACTGTGTCTTAGCCTTGATATCCTTTGAAATCCAAATTGTCTTCAGCTTGACTTTGGCTTAGCTTTGTTTTCTTTGGAATCCAAATTGTCTTCAGTCTGAATTGTCTTACAACCTTTCCTATTGGACATCTGAAATTGTCTTCATTCATAGTAAGAGTATAAAAGACCTGTTTCTTGCAGATCACTTCAGTGTCACTGACGAAGGAAAGTGGATTCTTTCCGAAACGTCTGACCGTTTCAAAACCATATCCAGTTGCTTGAGTAACTATTTTTGGCGTATCTTATTACCTGGATGTCTAACCTACATCGACGTACTCTTCACTGTTTACTTGTCAATGTTCTACTTGCACTGCCTGTAAACAAAAGCATACGTAGTACAAAGTGTTCCTCTAACAAAAATACTCTATTGGCAATGCTCGCAAACAAAAGTATATGTAACAGAAACTGTTCCTCTGACACACCTGAAATGCGTTTGTAATGCAGTTAGCACCAGGTGCGTCAGGCATGCGGTCGGTAGACGTTGTGTGCGTCCGGATTACGCCCAACATACGTACCCCATACGAATCTATTCGCAGTACTGAAAATTCTGTTGCGCATTTCAGTTGCAATCATACGCATCTCATGCGAAATGAAAACGCTGAAGTCGTAATTCAAACGCCACATGGGCTCGACGTTCAATTTAATTTATTCCAAAAAAATTCCAAATGTTGGGCGTTCGGCCGCGTATTGACAAAATTTCATTCGGAACTCACGCGCACTTGAAAATATACGCAAGTGTAAACCCACCTTTAATGACTCAACGAATTTCAGAGACAAAGAACGAATTTTCTAAGATGTTGTGTATTTTTTTGTCTTCTAAGTCAAACTTTTACGTATTACGCAATATCTAAATTATAAAAAAAAAAAAAATCGGCGAATATAACTCAACGGTGGCAAAAAAAATCGGCGAATATAACACAACAGTGCCGAAGTGAACGAACCCCGCAGTGCCACACCGGTGCCCCAAGTGCTGTGAGATACCACCTTTACCTGAACCACCACCGTACCTTCTCCAGCCAAACGTGTCTAAATAATTAACGTTACAGTCTCGATAATTCAGAACCTGGGACAGAAACGGGACAACTGGTAAGTAATTCCAGGCCTGGCGTTATTATCGGCATTCCCCGCACGGCTTTCTGTTGTACCTCGCTGTTTAACGGGCTGAACTCACGAGACAATGACGTGAAAAGCGCACTTACGGAATCTTATAGCAAGCCACGAGTTAAAAGCCTTTCGATGAAATCTCTTGTCGTAAATACGGTTTATTGTTGGTTTGAAAGATCTCCATTAGTGAGTAATGTACATATACTACACTAGTCTTCCTGGAGTCATAATGATTATAAATGTGTTCATCATATTCCCGAACCCATCAACTTATTAATATTACCTCCACCTACAATATCACGAACAGCACTCGTAACCTATACCTTTCAGACTATCAACAGCATTGTTTAAAACAGGAGTGCAGCCGAGAGGTCAGAATCAACAGTGTGAAAGATTCATAATTTTGGTCATAAAGAGATATTCCAAACAACTCATGATGTCTAACCTGAAGTTCCAGTTGACCTTCCAAATGAAACGTTCTTTTGTACTCAGTTGTTACGACTTCTATATAATGTCCATGGATCAATGCCTACAGGAAAATGACGTGTAGAAAAGGAACGCTGGATGAAACAAACATTAAGGTATAATTTCAATCCACCCGTTGAAGTCCTTTACCATCATTACCTCCTGAAAGATTAATCCCTAGACCAGGGCGGTAGCCATGACTGCAGAGGAGTTCCCGGACGTGTTACATGGGCCCCGTGTTTGAGTAGACCAACACCACGAACCCACCACACTTAAACATGTAGGGGTTCTTCCTGGTAGGAGCCCGGTTTTGCGCAGCCTTACTGTAAAAACAACTAGCGCGTGCCCCTGAGACTGTGAAAGGCTATAATTCATGGGCAGTAATTATGCTACTCGGGCATTTCTGTCCCACAGTTTCCATCGGCATTCCGCTCACAGCTCTGTTTCATGCCCCAGTCGCAGTTAAAAGGATTAACTCCCACA